>JAQGEP010000503.1:1048-18219 GCA_028476805.1 Acrocalymma vagum
TTGAGACTTGTTTAGATAAGGTTTTAAGCCTACTATTAAAGCTAAGCTTATAAGATATAGGGTAAGGGTCGATACTCTATAGAGGCTCTACGAGGAATTAATTAAATTAGATAACGCTCTACACGAATTATATCTAGAGACCTGCGGCTACGGGACTCCTATACGTAATTCGGCTAGATATAGTAAAGGAACTTTAACGTCTACCTAGAAAAACTAGAAGTATTACGGACCCTAACCTATAGAAGGAGTTATACTAGGAAATACTAAGCGGACTAAGTTCTAAGAGAAATAAAAGAAACTATAAGATAGAAAAACTTGCTATAGCTATAGTAAAGTAGGATACTTCGTACGCGACTACCGTAGTAAGGGAAAAAAGAATATTATTACCTAAAAACTTAACGTTCTTTGAATAATAACTAACGTTAAAGATAGTATTATATACTAAACTATTATAAACGGAGAAGGAGAAAATATAGTTAAGATATTAGAAGAAAGACTATCTTCTAGAGTAGAGATCTTAAAGGAAGACCTATATTAGGAAAAGGTAGGTAATTCTAGTTAATAGGCCGTATAGACTATTAAGATATATAATAGCACACGGGATTAACTAGCGGAAATTCGATATATTATTAGAATTAGAGAAGATAATAAATATATTACCTTCTTAGTAAGAATAAATTCTAAGGAGCCGGACGAATAATAGTTTAAAGCTACTAGCTAATTCTAAGAAGATAACTTTATATATATCGCTAAATATACTAAAACTATAATAGGATAACCCTATCTTAACCTTAGTAAACTAGACTACAAGACTAGAGAATGTATTAAAAGGTTAACTCTAAAGAAAAGAAAAAGAACTCTTACTAACGAGGAAGCAGCTAAGCTTTTAGAATAACTAAGAGGTTAACACCTAAAGCTAATACAATAGTTAAACGACGCCCTAGATAATATACTAGAAGGCCTAATACGGTAGATTAATGCTATCCTTAAGGATATAAAAGAAGAAGAAGGTTAGAAAGAGGATTAGATAGTAATAGACTCCTCTAAAGGATTCGCTATAGAAATAATAACCCCTATAGAGCTATAATAGCCCTCTAGACTATTATACGAGAACTATAAGCGCGAAACCTTAGGAATACTACCCCTAACTAAATCCCTATTTCCTAGACTAGGTTATAAAATAAAGATAGATAAGGAACCTTTATACAAGTACGCGGAAGAAGGCTACGCGTATAGTTATAGAGAGACTAAAGAGGAATTCGAATAAAGAAGAAAAGAATTAGCTTAAATCTATCTAAACTAGGTAGAATAGGTATAGGACTACGCTAAAGTACAATATAAGTACTAGGTATTATATTTTAATTAACCTAGGAATTTTTGTTGCTAGGTAGTAGGAACTATCGAATTCGAGGATATAAATAAAGTAGTTATTACGGATTATACCTACTTACTTACCTAAATAGGATTATAGGGAGAACTAGAATATATCCTTAATATTAGGTATAATTAAACGCTACCCGACGTGACGCTAGCTTTTATAAATATACCCGATTACGTAGTATACGGGTAACGGCTAGATAAATAATTCTTAAATAAATATTACGACCTAATTCGATAATACTAAAGTATATATATAGAATACTATAAAGGAATACTAACTACCTAGGACAAAAATAACAATAATAATAAAGAAAATTAGAACCCTAAACTAAGCGCGAGGAATAGCCTAACTACGAGGCAAAGCGCGTTAAAGGCTCTAAAAGGGGTATTATAATATAAGGAGAGGATATAAGTAGACCGACGTTCTCGTTACTACTACGATTACCGTAATAATAAGTACTATAAGGTTACTTAGAAAGACTACGGGCACGACTAGTATACTATATACTTCCTTCTAAAATAATAATACGGCACATTTCCTAGGCACGTCTAATACGTCTATATATAGGAAAAATGCCTTAACGATCTCTATAAGACTTACCTTTAGGATAAGTAAGAGAACCGATACTTCCTAGGAAAAAGTACGGAAGAAAACCTAGAAATACTTATCGTAATTAACGGAAGTTATACCTAAGCACGTTAGTAATATTATATTAATAACAACTACGCGAGATATTAAGTATATAAGGCTCGCTACGGATTTAATAAATTTCCTTTTTTAGGGGATTACTAGAAAGTCGTATACTTACTAACGCCGCATATAGTAGAACGCCCCTAGTAATTATACCTATTATAATTAATAGAATACGAATAAAAGCTATACTAGATTTAGGAGTATAAGAAAGCCTAATAATATAAAAGGCAGCGGGACGAGCCTTACTAGCTATAAGTAAGAAAGAAGTACCGTACTTACTTCTTACTACTAATTACGAGTATATACCTAAGAAATCGCGAGTTATAGAATAAGCGCGAAAGGTACCCTTAATTATTTAAGACTATAAGGAAATAATAGACCTAGATATCTTTAAAATAAGTAGCTACGACGTTATATTAGGACTACTATAGTTTATAAAATATTTATCTTATATAAACTAGAGAAAATAGACTATCTAGTTTATAGACTATAAATGCGTACGTAGAAAACCTACGCGACCTAGAGGGACGGTAGATAAGAAGCTACGTACCTTAGTATTAATATAAGTCTAGTAATAAGAAACTAAGATAATCTCTATATAAGCTAAACTAGAATAGTAGGTAAGAGAAGAAGGAACTAACGTAACCTTAAGGATACCTAGACTATACTAGAAGTATAAATACCTTTTTAAGAAACTAAAAGGACGGTAAGTACTATCTAAGTACTAGAAATAGGATTACAAGATTAGGCTTATAGAAGGAAAAGAACCTAGTTACTAACCTATATATAAGCTTTCGGAGCTAGAGCTCTAAGAAACCCGAAGATATATCAAAGAAGGCCTAGAATTAGGATTTATTCGATACTTAGAATTACTAGTAGGATACCTAATCCTATTTATACTAAAGAAGGATAGAACCTTACGACTATACGTAGACTATTAGAGACTTAACGCTATTATAATAAAAAACTAATACCCGCTACCTAATATATTAGAGTTACGTAATAGACTTATAAGAGCTAAATAGTTTATAGTACTAGACCTGCGAGAAGTATATAACCTAATACGTATAGTAAAGGGAGAAGAATAGAAGACCGCGTTTAGAATACGCTACAGATACTACAAGTATATAGTTATACTATTTAGACTTACTAATATACCTACTACTTTTTAGGAACTAATTAATAATATACTATAGAAATATCTCAATATCTTCGTAATTACTTACTTAAACGATATATTAGTATATTCTAAAACTAAAAAGGAATACGAAATATACGTTAAATAGGTATTAGAATACTTAAAAGAATATAACCTACGACTTAAACTAGAGAAATATAAATAGTATAAGTAAGAAGTAGAATTCTTAGGACATATCGTAAGCGATAAAGGGATTAAGGTTAGCCCGAAGAAAGTATAACAAGTACTAGATTAGGAAGCCTTAAAAACTATTAAAGATATATAAGCTTTTCTAGGTTTTACTAACTACCTCTAAATATTTATTAAGGACTATATAGTAACCTTAGCGCCCTTATCCGAGTTAACTAAGAAGGATATACTATTTATATAGACTAATAAATAGTAATAAGTATTCGACCGCCTAAAGCAAGTATACGCGAAATTACTATTACTAGTAATATTTAATATAAATAAAGAATTAAGAATCTATACTAACGCCTTAGACCTAGCAATAGGTGCGCTCTTTATATAAAAATAAAATAATAGAAAATAGTACCCCGTTACCTACTACTTAAAAAAGCTTAGTAAGGAATAAAAAAGATATAAAGTATATAATAAAGAACTATTCGCTATCGTAGAAGTACTTAGCGAATAGGAAAAAGAAGTAGAAAGTAGCCTAAGCCTAGATATATATTTAGATTATAAGAACCTTACCTACTTTATAATAACTAAAGAATTAAAAGGTAGACAGATCTAATAGGTAGAGAAACTAGAATAATTTAAATTTAGAATCCTTTATACCTTAGGAAAAGAGAACGGAGTAGTAGACGCGCTTAGCAGACGAAGAGATATTATAGGAGAAGAAATATATAAAGAAAGATATACGATATTTAAAACTAATAAAGATAGTTTAATAACTATATAATAGCTTAATAGTATTCTCTTAGCACGAATAGTACTACTAAAAGAATTAGAAAACGGAATTATAAAATAATACTATAACGATCTAATTTATAAATACTAAGGAATCCGAAAAACGGTAGAACTTATTAATTAAGACTATAATATAAAAAACCTAAAAAAAAAAGTTAAAAAAATCCTTAAATAATATAATAACTATTAGAAGAATAAATATAGTATATATACTAAGTATAGAGAAATATAACCTATTCTAATACTAATAGAACCTTAGATAGATCTCTCTATAGACTTTATTACGGGACTACTAAAGTTAAGGGACCTAGTAATAGGAATATAATACGACGCTATCCTGCTAGTAGTAGACCGCTTTACGAAAGGACTTAAACTAATACCCTTTAGAAAGGACTATATAGCGGAATAACTAGTATAAATTATAGTAGATAAAGTATTTTAATATAATAGTATACCTAGATCTATTATTAGCGATAGAGATAAGTTATTTATATCTAACTTCTAGATAACCTTTATAGCGGAACTAGGAACTAAACGTAAACTATCTATAGTATATTACCTATAGATAGATAGATAAATAGAAAGAATAAATTAAGTAATTAAAGTATATCTTAGAATATACTATAATAAATAATAGAATAATTAGGTAAAACTACTACCTATAGCGTAAATAGCGTATAATAATACTATATTTATAGTAACTAGGAAGATACTATACTTTACTAACTATAGGAGATACCTAAATCTTTTTAAAATTATATACCTATTAATTAAAATAGAAAAAGCTATAAAAATAGTATAAGAACTAAAAGAAATATAGTAAGAAATATAGTAAAAAATAAAAATAATATAAGATAAATCTATTTTCTATATTAATACTAAACGAAAAATAGCACTTTAGCTAAAAAAGGGGGATAAGGTATATTTACTTATAAAAAATCTTTAAATAAAACGACCTAGTAAAAAACTAGATTATATTAAAGTTAGACTATTTCTCGTTAAAGAATAAAGAGGACTAGTTAATTATATACTAGAACTACTAGTAGACGCTAAAATATACCCTATATTCTACGTATTACTTCTAGAACTAGCGGACCTAAGTATACCTCTGTAAACTACGTTCTACTATAAATAAGATAAGGAAGACAAATTTAAAGTAGAAGCCCTACTAGCTTATAGGGAGATAGGTAGATAAGATTTCTAGAATAACTACTTCCTTTAAGAATAGTTAGTAAAATAGAAAGAGTACCCTAACTTAAAAAATACCTAGAAACCCGAATTAAACTTATAAAACTATTAGTAACTACTTAGAAGAGTAAGGAAATAGTTTAACGTATACTACTATATAGGCGTAATACTAATAATAATAAGAAAAGTCTAGTCTAGTAAAGTAACCCTAGGAGAAAGAGGATCGCCCTCTAGCTAGAAAGGTATAAAAATACTCTAATTAAGAGCTAATATTCCTAGTATTAAACTATTTTCTAATACGCTAACCTCTTAGTTTATTAAATCTAACTCTTCTAAAGCTTTAATCTCCTCTATAAACTAACCCGACTCTTTAGTAAGCCTCTACTCGCGGCGCTATAATAGTTTGCGCTGCTTACGTAGACGGTTCTTCTTAGTACGAGTAGCTATAATGGCTTAGAAGGCCCGCTCTTTAGCCTCGTCCGCCTCTATTTCTAACTAGTCTAAGCGTTCTAGCTCCTTATCTAGCTTCGAGTAATTTAGAGCGGGGACGTTAACAGGCTTATACTTAGAGATGCCGTTACAATAGTAGTTTCCGTACTGCGCCTTTAGGGACGATATCTTATACTCTAACTTCTTCTTCGCGTAGTACTAGTAAGAGACTATAGCGACCTAGCTAATCTTATTAATATAATCTCTAGTAGCGTAATAATATTTAGTAGACCTAGAAGCTATAAGTTAGCTTATAAGGATACGAGCCTTAAACGGGGAGGTAATATTAGGAACTTACTAAATTATAAAGGTGCGAAGCGCGTAGGTTAAGTATAATAGGTTAATAGGCTACGAGGAAGTTAACCTAATACCCCGCTAAGGGATTAGTAGTCTTACGTTACCTCCGGGTTACGTAGTCCTACGATTCTATAGCTTAGCAATACCTTAGCGCTCGAGACTATAGGATATCCTATGGGAATCCTATATGGGATATAATAGGAATCCTATAGGACTATATGTATATAATTAATAGATAATAGGCTCCTAGAGACTATTGTGTTTAATCTAAGTTTCTACTTGAACATACTCTTCTAATTTACCCAATCGTGAAACGCCTTATTATTGTACCTCAATCAGCCATCCCCGAGAACTAACCCTAAGCCTTTACTATCCAGTCAAGTCTTAACAATAGTATATATTAATATATAGGGACTATATCTAATTAAGGGATTTAATAGTACGAAGTACTTCCTATTTATTACTAATAATTATACTTAATATATATAGTATACGCGCTTTAATTATAAGTACTAGCTCCTAGAAGTATTTAAATCCCTAGTTAAGTTTATCTAGAAGACCTATAGTATTACTATTCGCTATTACTAGCTAGATAACGAATTTAAGAATAGACTAGTTGGTAAATAGTATAACACTTAAGCTATTACCTAAGAGCCTATTAAATCCTACGCACACTACTAAAATAGAGTTTCTAAGCGAACTAATCGTACGATACGTAAACGAATAGCGCCTACTCGGCCCCAATGGCTGATTCTCAGTTTCTCTCCGAGAAAGGCCGTGCTCCGCACGGCCCTACTAGCTCAATGATCGCACATGCTCAATGATCTAAATGTCGTAAAATGCCTTTTGTATAGTAATTTGTATGGTAATTATATCGCAAAATACTTGATTTATCGCTTATAGCCCTATTCTAGCTGCTCTGGCGAGATACAGTTATAAAATTCAATAATAGGAGATGAGTAGCCCTCGTCGTCGCTGCTAATAGGGCTATTTTTGAGCTGCGTCTTAGGGATATGAAATTGACTATCCTGTACTTGTATTATTGCTTGTTTTCCTTTAGGGAAAGATAGCAGCGTAGGTGCGTCTCCTTTCCTTTGTAGGTGCCGCGTATAAGAATCTATGCCGCCACAGTTAACGTATGCGACTTTAAGTGCTAAAATCGAGCTCTCTATAATAGAACGCCTTGCTATAAACTTGCCTCTCTCCTCTAATATTTATATAGAGTTCTTATACAAATTCTGGAATCGCGCGGCCAGCGCTGGGTTGTTAACTCTATACTCCTAACGCGTTAGTTTATCTGCTAAAGTTTTAATAACTAGGCCGTTAAATATAGTTATATAAGACCTGCTGCGCGTAACAAGTAGGCCCTTATAATAACGCCTCATTAACTTTTTGCTCTAATTACGTACGTTTAATAGTATTTTCTTCTAAGTATTAAATCGTTTAACGATCGCCTTTTAGTAGCGCGCGGCGACGGCGGCTTCTTATTTAGCGGCCTCGTTAACGACCCTCTCCGCAGCTATCCTACGGTAGTCTCTAGCGTAAATAGGACCTCCGCCAACGTCAACTACACGTTAATTACGCCTACGACGCTTAGCGCGAGCATGCTCGGCAGCCTTTATTTAGTAGAGAGCTTGCTCTAGCCTTACTACGTTACGGGCTATTACTAAGCTGCCTCTAAGCGTTAAAATTACGTCCTCCGCTTGCTCGCGCGGCAGCCACTTTCTTAGTGTATACGCAATAGCTTTCTCTTATAAATTAAGTATACGTATTGTCTTCGGCGTACTCCACCCTATATCGCTAGGCAATCGGCGGGGCCGAGGTGTTTCAAAAGGCTGAGAAAGCTCTGTAAATAGAGGCGTACCTATGGCGTCTAGTAGCTGGCGGAGTAGTTGACTATGCGTAGGAGGAGAGAGGCCCCTAAGTACTATAGGGACGCCGTCGTCCTCCTTATCAGATAACTACCAAGTAGGAGTTAAGGGCTCCTGTACGTAGTTGACGGCTGCTATTACCTCTTAAGCAGCGCGGGCAGCCTCCTAAGCTCTTAGAGGCTTAATTACCTACTTAGGGTAGAAGGGCGAGAGGCCTATTTTACGCTAGCCTCCCTTTACTATATACGGCGTAAATACCTGCCCTCTAATTTATAAGAGAGTTACTAAGAAATCTAAGCGTCTAATTTTAGTTGCGCCTGTACGAGAGGCCTAGTTAAGCGTCTAAGTATAATACTACTTTAGAGGCTAAAAATAGCCTACGTTAAGTAGCTAGAGGAGATAAGTAGTATACGGAGGGAGGGCAAAAAGCTGTATATAATTACTCTCTGCGTACTTTATAAACTTAGACGTAAGATGAGATCTATAGCCGTTAATAAGGAGCAGTCTCTACGCGCCCTAGGCGCTCTCTGCGGTTATCTTGTTAAAGTGCTTTATTTAGTCTATAGCTGTAAAGTCGTTAGCGTAGCTACTGTTAGTAATATTTATAAGGTAATCGTTAGGTAAATCGACCGCCTATTACTCTAGTATTGACTTTACCTTAATAATAAGCATAGGTGCGATAACTCGGCTATCTGCGGAGTAGTACTCTACTATAGAAATGAGCTCTCGATTCGTCGCGGTAGGTATAAGGACTTAACGCCCGTATTTTATATATACGTAACAGTTCTTTATAATACCTATACAAATCCCAGTTTTATCTATATTATACTTGTTTACGTCAGAGATAGCGAGGCGTTGCTCGTATACCTGTAACTTCTCGAACTACGCCTAAAGGCCGTCTAGAGACTGCGCTAACTTTTGAGCTAGGTTAATTGGCTTTACCTTTACCTTATAGTATTTTTTATAAGAATTAAGCCAGCGAGATGCCCAGTTAACGCCTACGCGCGGGGGGTCGTTATCACCTTTATAAACTGCGGCTAATAGCGCGTCAGTATACTGCCGGACGAGCTCCTTTGTGATACTAAATCCGACGTCGTCAATTGCGTCGCAGAATCGTTTAAGGGCAATATCTTATTTATCTAATAACTTTTTATTGGCGGTAGGGCGAGTTGACTTGCTGTTAAGGCTACGAAGAGCGCGCGTAACGCGCTGGCGGAGATAGCTAATATTGCGATCTCGATAGTATGCAGTAATATTGGGCCGCGTAACTGTACGTAGCTCCACAAGGGCTTTTTCAACGATCTTAGTGTCGCGAATATATTGTGAGACCTCCTTCGTGACTTTAGGCATTTTATTTTATGTAAATTGGGCGTGTGTTGATAGCGGTGGGTGGGTAGGCAGTATTTTGGATTATTGAGCATGTGCGATCATTGAGCTAGTAGGGCCGTGCGGAGCACGGCCTTTCTCGGAGAGAAACTGAGAATCAGCCATTGGGGCCGAGTATAGTATAGGAGACGTCTATTTCTAGACAAATCTCTAAGATTATATTAGAAAAGGGCACCAAACTCCTACGTATCTCTAGTATACCTAAAAATCTTTAGCTAGAAGCTATACAATATACTATCTAGCTCAAGAATCGAATACTAGCGCGAGCCTTATGGAAAAAAGACGCGAAGACTCTATACGAAGCCTTGAAGGGTAACAAACCTACTCTCTCGCGAGAACGTATATGGGGCAGCCGGGTATATGTTACTTACCCCCCTGAGTTTCGAGCTATGGCTAAAATGACAAAGCTGCATAGCCCTCGTGGCTGGTTAGGTTACTTTGTTAGATGTGAGAGCGAGGCGATGTATCACATCTACTCTCCCGAGAAGCACAAAGTCTATCGAATTGGTGTTGCTAGAGTTGAGGATGGTGAGGGACTAGACGACCCTTATGATGCACCCTGCCTGGAAGACAGAATACCTACCCTAGATGTCGAGGTCCTAGATCACCTTCCGTTAGAAGGCGAAGATGAAACATCTGGCGAGGAAGACAATATCTATGATAACGACAGTGACTCCTATCTTCCTTTAGAAGGAATAGGATTCCAGGGCCCTATAGTGACTGAACGAGAATAGCCCGCCACAGAAACAATGTACTAATTACAATCTGCGCTTGAGGATTCTGATGAAGAAGATGATAGCGACACACAGGGGGCAACACCTATAGTTGTGTCTAGGTACTTTGACCTATCCAGGCACGCTGGCATGGCTAAGCGCAAGAATGCCGACGATAAGATGATAGCGCCAAAGAGAAGCCGTCAGGCTACTTATGATTAATGCAACG
The DNA here is from genome assembly GCA_028476805.1 of Acrocalymma vagum. Taxonomy (NCBI): domain Eukaryota; kingdom Fungi; phylum Ascomycota; class Dothideomycetes; order Pleosporales; family Acrocalymmaceae; genus Acrocalymma; species Acrocalymma vagum. The sequence continues at coordinate 11,406 of JAQGEP010000503.1, forward strand.
TCTACTAGGATGACACACTCTTAGAAGCTTTAGATGTGAGCGATGACTCCTGGTACTATTTGGACGATGGTAAGGTTTCAGCAGCCTACTGGGCTTTTGTCGCTAGACACGGACATCGCACGAGGAAGAACTACCTCATGGATGACGACAAATGCGATTATTGCTTCTGGTACGGCAGAACATGCGACATGACATTAGAAGGAATGCTATGCTTAGCGTGTAGAGATTGAAGGGGCGTGTGCCGAGAACAGACGAGGAAAACTAGGAGACTAGTGCTTCCTAAAAACCGTGGTAAATCGAAGATAATTACTGGCGCAAAATAGGATCCTCCCTGCAGGAAATGTTTCTAAGGGCGCTCTAGCTGCTATCTTATTGGTCCACCTGGTTTAAAGTGTAAGAGTTGTAAGAGGAAGAATAAGCCATGCGACTAGAATCTAGATAGAGCAAAACAATCTAGACCATAGGAAACCCGGAAACAAGCAAGACATGAAAGACTTGGGTTCACACTAGTTCCTCGAGATAAAAAATGCTATCGATGTGCGAGGAAAGTCTTAGTTTGTGATAGAAAACACCCGTGTATTAAATGTAATACCGACTTACTTCGACGATCGTGTCGGCTATAGGGGGTAGAGAAACTACCTTTATATATTAAATGTAATGCTACGGGAGGAAAGGCCTGTAACCGTAGACGTCCATGTAAGGCGTGCATTGACAAAAAGCACAATTGTACGTATGTTGATCAAAACGGTCTAGTACTAAGATCATATCGGGCTTCTGATAAGCGTATGCCGAACGGATTCTGCTCTATTGGCGCCCTAGCGGAAGGGGTATTATCTGACGACGAATGTGTACGCTGTTGACAACGAAAGAAAAATTGCGACGGGGCACAGCCGTGCCTCCCATGTGTGAAGGTCAAAGGGAGCCAGAAGATCACTTACTGTTATTATCGACGATCTGACGGGACATATGAATCGTGGGCGATTCGACTATTTGAGCTGGATTCTTCAGGCCAGCAAATCCTCCGAGACGACTACGAGAATTATGATGGCTAAAGGAGGCATAATGTCTCCAGAGAGACAAGACAGTTAGGGAAGGAAGAAAACAAAAAATGCGAGTGGAACGAAACTGACGATAACGAGTCTAACGCCCGACATTAGACGACCGAAGATAAACTTAAACAGTTCAAATTTGGCCTATCTGCATACAGTGGAAACGGTCTGCCACTCCCCGAACCCAGGTTGAGTGGTTCTGCTAATGCGAAATATGACGAGGCTAAGAAACAAGAACTGAAGGCTTATGAGGAGAAGGGTACTTGGAAAGTAGTCCCGATCCCTGAAGGAGTCAAATTCGTAACCTCTTGGTGGGTTAACACAGACAAATACGGACTAGATGGACAACTCATTAAACACAAATCTTGTTTGGTTGCCAGAGGCTTTTAGCAAGAGGAAGGCATCGACTACGAAGAAACGTTTGCATCTGTGGTTAAACCTGCTTTAACCCGCATCCTCCTCGCACTGGCCGCCATTCTTTCCTGGCCAATTCATTAGGGAGATATTAAAACTGCTTTCCTAAACAGCAACCTTGACAAACCAGTCTATATGAGACCGCTAAAGGACATCAAGCTGCCTTATGGATACTGTCTGATGGTCATTAGAGCCCTTTATGGACTACGACAATCGCCGCGTGCATGGTATTAGAAACTACGAGATACTCTGGGTAGCTGGGGCTGGCGCATGTCGGCCTATGATCCATGTGTCTTTATTAACGATAGCACCGGGCTCATACTCGAAGTTCACGTGGACGACATTAACGTTATGGGCAAAAATCTTCAGGATATTCTTGACTTCAAGATCCAGATCTCACAGGAATTCCTGATAACAGACGAGGGAGAGTGCTCGTGGTACTTGGGAATGCACGTCGAACAAAAGCTTGGAGAAATTTATATCTATCAGAAAAAATACATCGACGAGATTATCGCTAAGTATGGTTTCAGCAACACCGCACTAGTTAAGACACCTCTTAATAAGGACACTAGACTTTCATCGCAGGATGGCTATACCGCTCATCCCAAGTTTCGCACAGAATATTAATCTAAAGTTGGATCACTTAACTTTGCTAGCAACTAGACTAGACCTGATATCGCTTTTGCTACGAGCTACGTGGCTTAATACGCATCTAACCCAAACAAAAAGCACATGGACGCCGTAGATAGGATCTTTTCCTATCTAAAGGCCGATCCTAGAAAGGGAATCGTCTACTCAGGCAGGCATGGCCTTTAGCTGAGGGGATTTGTGGATAGCGACTTTGCCGGATGTAAAGACTTGCGTAGATTAACGATAGGATAGGTATTTACACTCGCAGGCGGACTAATATCCTAGTTATCTTAGAGATAGAAAACGGTAGCCACATTAACTATGGATGCGGAGTATATTACAGGCGTAGAGGCTGCTAAGGAAGCTGTGTAGATTCGCGGCTTTATTAATAACCTTTATATCCTAGAAGTCTATATTAATATAGTTCCTCTATATATTAACAACAACTCTACCTTAAAGCTTACTAGAAACCTAGAGTTCTATAGTAGATCTAAATATATTAATATTAAGTACTATTTCGTGCGTAAGAAAGTTAACGAAGGAGTTATTAATACTTAACGTATTAATATAAAAGATAACTTAGCTAACGTCTTTACTAAGACATTAGTAAGGCCCCTATATAAAGACTTAGTAGATCGCCTAAATATCTTGCTAGGGGGAGACGCTACGAAACTAAGTTGTATTACGGGTACTATTACTATTCTATAATTAGGATATGCCGATCTACGTAGATAGTAGAAGGATAAAAGTAAGGATACGGTAAACGAATTAACGTCTTAAGAGGACAGACACTTATCCTCTAGTCGAATCTTAGGAAGACGAGATCATGGGATCCTCTAGGAGTGTCACGTCCCTTTAGTCCGTGCCACAGGGGGAGAGTTAGATCCTAGATCACGTGGTGTAACGGCCCATCACAAACAGTAATGAGCCATCACTGTTTGTGATAAGCCACTCTAAAACACACCCTTCTATGTAGACCTACATAAATAGGTCTCTAGCTCATAGATAGAAATAATAACACTTGTTCTCTTAGTTCAGAGCTTCAACTCCATAGAATGTATAAGCGCGGACGGTAGGTATTTGACACCTATGATCATTTGGCCAGCTACCACCCACCGAAGCAACTGGACTACGTTCGAGACTCCTGGATGGCAATATGCGTGTACAGAAACTGGATATACCAACTCTAAGATTAGCTTAGAGTGGCTCAAGCGTATCTTTGACCCCCAAACCAAGGAACGGGCTGGGAATAACCCTCGAGTGCTGATATGCAATGGCTTTGGAAGCCATGAGACCCTTAAAATCCTAGAGTTCTGCTTCGAGAATAACATTAAGCTCTGTTGCCTCCCTTCTCACACTTCACATAAGCTTCAGCCCTGCGACGTCGCCGTGTTTGCTCCACTAAAAGCAGCCTATCGTGATCGGGTTGATCGGCTAGAACGGGGAGGTGTAAATGCAATTGGCAAAGAGCATTTTACCTCTCTTTACAGCCCTGCAAGGGTTAAAGCTTTTACACCTAGGAATATTAAGGCTGGTTTTGCTGCATGTGGTTTGGTGCCATTCAACTCAGAGAGAGTACTTCGAAGTATACCGAAACCCCCGGCACCCCTAACCATGTCGACAGCAGACGCAGCGCAGTCTCATCCGATTGATGAAGCGCTGCGCACCCCTATCATACCCGTAACACCAGTGTCGTCAGAGGCTCTTGTGGCGCTCCAGAATCTGATTATCCAACGGGATGCTCAGTCACTCGACCAGGCGAGTAAACAGCGCCTACAAAGGCACATACAGAAGTTCGTTAATGTAGTCCAAACCTGCTTTGCTAAGGGTGCCCTCCAACAGGACCGCATCCGATTTTTGACCAGGATTAACGATGAGGCCAAGCCACGGCGATCGGCGAAGTCAGATATACTAGCGAAGGAGGAGAGGAGGGTGATAAGCTACGAAGGCATTGAATCGTTACGAGCGGCGCGAGCAGCCCTCTGTGCTGCAAAAGAGCAATCTGAACCAAAGGGGAAGGGAAAACGTGGTCAGAAGCGCAAGAGTCTTGCAGATACAGATGCTATAGAGTTAGGTGTAACAAATATAAAGACTAAGGCTGCGCGGACAAGCGAAGGGCAACTTGGGGAGGCAGGACTATGGAGAGCTCCAGAGGCGCGGATGTATTAAGTGATCACTTTGTAATAATGTGTAGAGCAAGTAGTATAGGGTAATGCCATTTTTGATGAAGTTTGGTTGAATGGCTCCACGTCGTCATTTCGGATTACGCGAGATACAAGCCAGACCCCTCAACATTGTACCCATTACGCCAACATCCGTCCTACCACCACCTCTTATAATAAGATTAAAGCAAAGAACTGCTAAAAAGATCTTTTGAGCTTTATAAACGCTTTTCCACAGTCGCGAGCAAAATCGGTTTCCGGTCCCTGCTCTTGGAGTTGTTCTCACATGTTCGTCTTGGCGTACGCTTATCCTAAACGGCCTTACAAATAGAAAATTTTGGGTTAGGAGTTCGACTAACCAATGTGAGATTCCCAGCCGCACACGTGATTCACCGGTCATTGAAGTAATCAGTTATCTTGCTCAGCCTTCCTCGTGTTCTTTACACTAGCTGAACAGAACGTCGAAAGAAGAACTCATTTCTCTACCCATTCGTTCAACTTCACTATCATGTCTGAAAACCTTTATTCTCAACTTCAGCAAAGCACCATACGTCTACTCCGACTGGTACCAAAAGATAGAGACTCAGGCGACTTACGATGTGAACTCTTCGAGTATCCATTACAAAGTTCGTGTAAATCCTCACATCCTTATGAAGCACTGTCATATGTCTGGGGAAGTGAAGATGAATCTAAGCCTATCACTGTAAACAGTCGGAACTTGAAGATTAAACCAAACCTTTACAACGCACTTTTGCACCTACGAGACCACGCTTGTTCGCGAGTTATGTGGATAGACGCTATCTGCATTAACCAAGATGATGAGAAGGAGAAAGAACACCAGATACCTTTAATGGCAGAGATTTACGCAAAAGCTAGCCGTGTAGTTGTTTGGCTTGGGGATGCTGATGATGGTATTGGCCAAGCGCTTGAATCAATACGTCTGGTGGCCGAGAACCCTGCAAAGGTACGCAATGCAGAACAGTCAATAACACAACTTTTACAACGGCCGTGGTTTCAACGAATTTGGGTAGGTTATTACAGTTTTAAGATCTATTCGAGTTAACTTAACACTACCCTAGATCCTACAAGAAATGGCTGCTGCGCGGCATGTTATAATAATATGTGGTTCTTTTGAGATCGATGGCCACGTCTTCTGTTTAGGTCTAGATTATTTAGGCAAGGCATTTCAAGAAGCTGCGTCTCAAGTTATTTTCTTGATTCGTGGAGCTATTTTCCGGCCTAGGAGTATGCTGAAAAGGCAAGAAAGGCTCTCGCTAGATATTTGTTCTCTGGGCGAGCTTGCTGACATGTACCATACTCATAAGGCAACAATACCTCACGATAAGGTATATGCCTTACTTGGTATGTGTTCAGACGATCTGATTGCAGTTGGCTTGGAGCCTGACTACAGTCTTCCATGGAGGCTGCTTATGCAGCGCCTGACTAAGTTCCTTCTTGGTGATTATGTCTCTGTTGATACTTACATTGAAAAGCAGAGGGTAATTATTAAGAGCAAGGGCTGCGTACTTGGGACAGTGACTGCGATAGATATCAACAATGGTGGAGGGAGTAGGCAAATGGTGGAGGCGGAAATCACCGCTAATTCATCAACAGGACACGAAATTAACGAGCTCGGTCGCTGGCTTCTGCGGACTCCGGCTAAATCTGTTCGAAGAGGAGATATACTTTGCCTTTTACAAGGAGCTATGAAGCCGACGATCATCAGACCATGGGAGGATCACTTTATAATTATTGTGATTGAACCCGTATATCCGGGCGGAGACGCTGCGTGGTCAAAACTGGCACAATCAGCATCTTTCATACGCGATTTTCTTCTTGTATGGGATTGGCAAACTTCTTTTGAGAATCAGGATCCTGGCCCATACACGGCATTGATGCGTGCAAATGACTTACAGTCGCAACATGCACAGACAGAGTCGGAAATCGATATGAATGATGCGATTCGAAGATGGCATGCCGCACAGATATTGGAGGATGTGAATTCTCTTGCTAAAGCAGGAGAGAAGAGACAAAAAGCAGTAGATCTCTTTCAGGTGGTGGTTAGAAGAGAACACACGCATTCTCTGGAATGTCAATGCAGCCAAATACCGCTACTATGGGCTGCAGAGAGTGGAGAAAGTTCTATAGTAGACCTACTACTTACGACAGATGACAGTGATCCAAATTTGGGGAACACCAACGGCAGGACGCCACTATCGCTTTCCGCCGCAGGAGGGCACGAAGAGGTCGTGAAGCTGCTACTCGACACTGGCAAGGTGGACGCCGACTCGAAAGATAAGCAAGGCCGGACGCCGCTATGGTCGGCTACAAGGAACGGGCACGAGGCGGTCGTAAAGCTACTACTCGATACTGGCAAGGTAGAGGCAGACTCGAAAGACAAGCAAGGCAAGACGCCGCTATGGTCGGCTGTAGAGAAGGGGTACGAGGCGGTCGTAAAGCTGCTGCTCGATACTGGCAAGGTGGACGCCGACTTAAAAGACAAGCAAGGCGAGACGCCGCTATTGTGGGCTACAAGGAACGGGCACGAGGCGGTCGTAA
>JAQGEP010000504.1:0-14226 GCA_028476805.1 Acrocalymma vagum
GTTTCTTGATTGACTGGATTGTGGGCTCCTACTCGAATAGTACACACTGTCTTGGTAGTTGCATAGTAGCGTTGTTACTGAAATTTGCCTGTTATAAGGCCCTCCACAACTTTCATGGGCCAGAAAAGACCTCTGGCTGAGACTTAGTAAGAAGAATATGAGATAGAGATGTCGAGTAGATTTGAGGCTTCGAGAGAGATGTGAACTTCAAGATGCACGTAACAAAAGTCGTTAGCTTGAAGTATTTTTCTAGCCATTTATTGTATATTAATTCCCCTAGTTTCCAAGATATGAGGTTCCTGTTCTCTACCATGCATAGAGTTTCGCCCTCAAGCACTCCAATTGCCACCTCGATAGCGAAGTTAAAGAACATGTGGTCGTTTGAATACTCGCATCCTAACCCCAATCTATAATGGTATCTGACAAAAGCACCACCAGGAATTATCATCCATGAACTACCCCTTCACCTTACATGTTTGACTTTTCCTTCTTTTGCTCCGGTACTTGAGTCAAAAGCTTCTCCTCCTTGATCGCCAGCTTCAGGTTGTCCAGTACCAGCAACTCCATGTCCCGCTGCGTCTCGTAGGTCGCCGTGCCAATATGAGGGAGAAGAACCACGTTTTCTGCCTCTAGCAGCCCAGGGTGGATCTTTGGCTCCTCCTCGAACACATCCAGACCTGCAGTCCAGACCTTTCCACTTTTCAAAGCATCGACCAAGGCTGCCTCATCAATTAGCGGTCCTCGGGCGGTGTTCACGATTATTACTCCGTCCTTCATCAGATCGAATTGTGGTTTGGAAATGATGTGCTTGGTGGAGGCATTGAGTGCGAGGTTCAGACTGAGTACATCGGAGGTCTTGAGCAGCTCCTCAAAGCTCACGTATTTGGCGCCGTTTTCCTCATTCGGTGGTAGCTGGTTGCGGTTATGGTATTGGATGGTCATGCCAAAGGCTTTGGCACGATGGGCAACTGCGGAGCCAATTCCGCCCATGCCCAGGATACCGAGTGTCTTGTTCTTGGGGTCGTGACCGAGCGAAAAATTGCCTCGCCAGTTGCCTGTGAAATATTGAGCATGATGCTTAAATCAATTGAGAGGGTATGCTGACCTTGCCTAACTGCTTGGAAGCTCTGGGTGATATTTCGAAGCGCGCCTAGCATCAGGAAGATGGCGACGTCTGCCGTTGCGTCATTCACCGCAATTGGAGTGCTTGACACCGCAATGCCCCTCTTGGTGCAAGCTGGAATGTCAATGTTGTCGTATCCTGCGCCATTGTGGCATATGAATTTCAAGCTTTTGGGTAGCGCGTCGAGGAGTTCGTCGTTGAAGTTGCCAGTGAACTTGTTCGAGTCGTTACTTCGATAGAGCGCGTAAATGCCGTCAAAAGCACCGCTTCTGCACTTTGCTAGGAAATCCTCGCGATCGCCACTGGGGTACTCATAGAGTTTCGAGGCAACCTGTGCGCACTCCTCCCACTCTTTCCTAGTGTGAGTGAGAGCTCCGATGAGCAGAGCAGCGCGTCCAGCCATTGTGTGAGTTTCAATTGATGGTGACGAGCGGGGAGGGGTAAGAGGAGGAAGTTGAAGAGGAGGAGACAGGAACAGGCGGCGGAAAGGAATCGGAAGTGGGAAAATGAGAATCGAATTAGCAGCGGGCAGTCGGGACTTTTTATTTCACTTGCTCTAGAGTCCCCAAGATCCAACGCCGCGGTGCGGTTTACCGGCGCATCTCGGACCGAAGCAGTTCATTGGAGGTTACCCCAAGCAAGTCGTTGCGTGGAAATTTTCCTCGCTCAGAACTAGCCTCGCGAGTCTTGCTAGAAGAGCTCCGCTTGCATATTTAAGGTGAAATCTACCGCCGCAAGGCGTTGGGGAAAAGGCGAGGATGATGCATTTCTACCCCGCGGTCACTGCCCCACTATGCACAACAACAACAGTACATTGCACGATGCTTCATGCTTATCGAACAAGTCGGTGCTCTCCCGCAGCCATACCCGCCACTGCAAACACTTGACACAGAGACGAATATGCACAAAACATACACGGCGCGTCATCATAGGATTCCATTGCAGTTTTCAGTCAAATAACATGAACAATCACAAGTAGAGAGGAGCTCCTCGCACATGACAAAAGTTTAGTCCTGCCGGCGGCGATTGAAGCATTTGCCGGAGGCCCACCTTTCAGAAGCCGAAGTGGCACGGACCCTTTGCCTGCGTTTCCCGCACTTCTCCCCGCATTAGTCAGAACCAAACATCACGTGAACACCGGCAACATGACACAAGGTGCCAGAGCACTGGCCATGTGCACTAGTCATTCCTCATTCTGCGGATCCAGGCAGCAGTAGGCACCTGTCAGGCACCCGTCAGGCGAGTTCAGGCTCCCTCAGGCTTCAACACTATCTCTGATTACTCCTGGAAACCAAGATTGAGGAATGAGTCTTTTGGGATACACGACCATGCAAATGCTGTCTTTGGAATCAATTCTAATAAAAAACAGGACGAAAAAGCGCGGAAGTAGCCCACACTCGCCGTACCACATTACCAAAATCCGTAGATATAAAATTATCAAAGACAGAACACATTTGTGCTCCTCATCATCACCATCTCATCTGACGACTTGATATCAAAACCTCATTTGATTTAAACCCTTCACATAAAACCATTTGCGAAGCCACAATGGAACTCAAGAACATTGCAATTCTCGGGGTATGTTACAATAACATTCGATCAACTAACCAATACCTCTTCTGAACATAATCGATGCAATAGCCACGAGGCAACGTTGGCAACGCCATCATCACTGAGCTTCTCAAAGACGGCTCTCGTTTCGCCATCACTGCCATTTCCCGCCCAGGATCTACCTACACGCCTCCCGATTCTTCCAACATTGTAGCTAGAACTGTAGACTACGACTCTCTATCTTCCCTCACCGACGTCTTTGCTGGACAGGATGCGGTCATCAACTGTATCACAGGGAGCGCTACCCAATGGGATCCCTCTAAGCGCATCATTGATGCAGCCATCGCAGCAGGTGTCAAGTTCTTCTTCGCCAACGAATTCGTTGGATATGTGACAAGAGAGCAGTACAAGCGTCTGCCAGAGAGTGTTGTAGGCGCCAAATTCCGCATTAGGGCTTATCTCGAAGAGGTTGGAAAGGAGGAAAAGATTCGGTGGGCGAGTTTGAATGGAGGGCCGTTTTTCGACATGTGTATGTTAGCTCTCGGTCCTGTAATTTCTAAAACCCTCCAGTCGAGCTTAACTAGATTTCTGGAGATAAGGAGAAGTGAACGATTCTGACATATTTGTAGGGCTCATGAAGGGACCTGCTGGATTCGATATTCCTAATCGTGCAGCCCGCATCTACGGTACTGGGGACAATAAGCTTTGCTGGACACCCCTTAGTTCCATCGGACTAGCAGCTGCAAATATGATTAGGAACCCAGGCCCGATCACCAACCGCCCCATCTACATCTGCACTGTCCCAGCCATCACACAAAACATCATCCTCTCAGCAGTGGAATCCATTCTGGGCACCAAATTCACTATCGAACACATCGACGTCGCCAAAATGAATAAGAACGCTAGGATCGCACTGGAAAGAGGCGAGGTTGCAAAGGCAATGAAAGGATTGACGATTAGCAATCAGTTTTACGAAGGGGATAGCGGAAACGATTTTAGTGCTTTGGTGGAGAATGAAACTGTTGGCCTAAAGAGTATGAGTGTGGAGGATGCTGTCAAGGAAGCAATGAACAGGTGGGGGGTGGATACTCCCGTTGTGCAGGGCATGTATAAGGTGGATCCTTGTGAGGTGTAGTCGCACCCGGGCACCAGGAAAAGAAATATATGTGCTACAGTGTTGGAGACTTGTCTCTGTTGACGTCCGGTCAAAATCAGGACTGTGGAACGTACATGCTTGGAGGTTTATGTATGGAAATGCAGCAGGGGGTCGCTCACCGGAAGTTCTAGTCGAGGGTATCCTGGTCCATGTAAAGTTGTCATACTGAGAATGAAAGTCCGGTGGATCTATTTTGCACATAAAAAAGCAACTTTCTGATTTACTTGTGACGGTTACTTGATGTCTATGAACCTTGTGTTCTGTTCCAGTTTCAAGTTATCGGTCGTCGTATTCTCGTCCAATACTTCTATCTTCTTGGCTTTCATGCACATCGTATTGAAACGGAGTAACCACACACGAAGTCTAACATGAGAACAGCTCATATCATTATAAGAAAAAAATTCTCATCGCTTAAGCAACCACATGTAGGACGTACGAAGAAACCCTCTGCTGATCACAACCAAATGAATCAAAATCAAAAAAGCACTCCAGGGTATACGACCCACCATCCACCTTAATCCTAGAAAACGCTTCGCACAGTCAATCACTACGTCTCCTCACATCCCTCCAACACTAACAGAGCCAACATCACCCACTCACTCATTCCTCTTCCCTCTTCATTTCTACTTCCACCATCTCCCCGTCTCCATGTCCACCCCTTTCAGCCTCCTCCACATCCCCAAACAATTCCCCATACTCCTCCCAAACCCTCTCCTCAATCTCCCTAACATAAACCTCCTCACTAACCAAAAGCATAACCTCCCTCATCCCACTCCACTCCGTTGTCCAGAACCGTTTTGCAAGTTCTCTCAGCCTCTTTTCCTTTTGTTCTGCGGTGCGGGCGTGCGTGTTTGCGATGGCGAGTTGCTGGGTTGTGTGGTTGAGTTGGTGTTGTAGGGATGCGAGGTCATCGGTGGGTGTAGTGTTGGAGGAAGAGCTGGTGAGACGAATAGGGGAGATAGGTGGGAAGGATGATTTTCGTCGTTTGAAGGGGCGCATGGAGGGTTTTATTATGGGGGGTGGGCTTGTGGTGCGGGAGGGGGATTTTGGCTTCGGGTCTGGTTAGAAATAATAGAGTAGTGTGAATATTTTATGCGGACATACCTTTTCTGGGGAGTTCATCTTGTTTTTAATCCTCGCGAGAGCTGAGCTGTGTATGCTGTTTGGGCATCTAAGTCAAGGCTGATCCTAGCGTTTTGTGGTCGTGTGTTGTGAATGAAGCAATGTACGTGCCCACAACGCAAGATAGCATAGCGAAGCGGAGCATTAGAAACGAAATATACGTTGAAGAGATTATCGGAATGCGAATAATCATGTTTCCATACTCTGTGCTCGTGGATGAATCAGAAGGTCTGCTGGCTGGTGGTTGGTGGATGCGCGCGTGACCAACCACGAGGCAGCAACGTGTGCATAACAACAGGCTTGTGTATAAGCCACGTTAGGATGTTGTTTGTAGATGCTCGTGACGAGTACTGGGGCTCGAACAAACTGAGGTATATGAGATGTTGGAAAGCGAAATGTTTGGTGTGCCTTGTATCGCTGGAGGATAACTTTGAGCCTGTGTCGGCAATGATGCGATTCGGGAGTTGCCTATTTCTATCGATCTGAGTGGTCCATTTTGCGGAGGAAATAGTGTGAGTAAATCGAAGCCAAATTATTTTTACTTCATACATTATAAAAAGAGTCTATATGATTAGTAAAGTCTGAAAATTTACGGCTCAACTGCCAGTAAATATTCGGTACAAGAAACGTAAACCGTCGCTTCTTTATAGGCGACTTGCCCTTTGTATATGACATAAGTGAGTTGACTCGAATTGGATCCGTTTAAAATAAGTTATAAGGTATTTCTGCCCTATTATGCTTCAATTTTCTTTGGAGTATTTTCAGCCTGCGTACAAGGACTTTTCATATTTTTCAGCCAGCATGCACACAAATCTATAAAAAAGTATACGTAGCCCTTAATAGAAATCAGACATCATGTTTTATCGCTGTATTTCCTTCCTCTCATCTCTCTGACAGCTATTCATCTCCATGGGCATGCGCATGAATGCTATCGTCCACGATAGTCCCTAAAGTAGCCTAACTAATAATGGCTAGCCGAAAGATTTAGATTTCGTGGATGCTTTGCACAAGCGGAGCTCCGCCCGTAAATGCTTTTGCGATGTCAGGTGTATAAAACACTCTAAGTCCCCCTTTAGTTGTTGCTTGTCTGCCGTGCACTTTATCCTCATTCCCTCAAATGACTTCAACAGCCATTTTGCCATTCTCTTGTAATATAGTCGACGATCTTGCCTTCACCAGGTACAAATTGACGGTCTCCGATCGGCTACCCAGACTGCTTCGGGATGTGGAGCCCTAGATGTTCCCCAGCAAACGGTAAACGTCAAGACTCGAGCACATGGAAAGCAATCTACCGGTATTTGAAAACAATCCTGAAATTCTGTGGGGGATACTCTGTGACAAGACTTGCCTACCACCGCCGACCTTCTCCACACGGCGTCTCGTCCATACTTCTAATACCGTGGTGTATGGTATTGTGTTACCTCTGAAGCCGCGGTCCGGGAGCATGGGGTTGCGAGCGAGAGAAGACCGATGGAAAGCAGAGCACTGAGCTCCTGACTTTGAAGCCGGTCTATGGGATCGGTATTTGGCAATCTCGGAGGCAGTGTGGCATGGCGTGAGGCGTCGGCAACCCAAGCAATGCTAAGCATCCACAAGAAGATCGGGTAGGAGCGCGGCTCAGCGGCACAGGTTCACAACGTCATCGGAGGTATCTCTGGACCAGACCCGACTTTATCACCGTATACATTTTTTTCAAACGCCTTCGGTTCGTGGTATCGCACCACGGCCTTTGAACACTCAATGGCCTTGCCATAATGGGCGCGGGGTGGCCCCATATGGGCTTGTCGGCTCTTCCCCCGCTGAAATTGTACCCCAGTTTTCTTTGCGCGGAACAAACCGTCCCCAGAAATGCGCACGATCGGCGGGAATTGAAGCTGCTTATCCGCGGCTCTGGCATATCTTTGATATAAACCTTGTTTCCCTATCTCTTTCTCGTCTTCTTCAATCCAGTCCAGGCCAGCTTTGCTCCTTTCCTTGCACCCTTTTTGACGGGCCATCCGCTGTCTCGTTGTTCTGTTGAGCAGCACACTAACCCCACATCCGACCCCGGCGCCCCATTGTTTCCCACGCCATCGCAATCATGGCGAAGTTCGATATTCAGACAGTCTGGCGGGACATGAAGGCGTATCGTCGGGTTTACCTTCTGACGATGGTCGCGTCCTTTGGAGGAATGCTTTTTGGATGGGATACAGGCTTGATTGGTATGTCGTTGAGATGGCACCAAAATGAGGCTCATTAGGAGGATAACGAAAATTTCCGGCGGGAACGAATACTGACGCGTTCTTTTGTTGTGTAGGCGGAGTGCTTACTATGGATGCATTCCAGCACTCGTTCAACTTGAATAAGAACAGCCCGGACTTCAGTAACTTGCAAGGAAACATTGTTTCGACGCTTCAGGTGCGCCTTCCTGATTGCATGTGGTGAGCTAATCACTGATTGGCCGTAATAGGCAGGATGTTTCTTTGGCGCACTTTCCTCTTTCTACGTCAGCGATAAGTTGTAAGTGATCTTTTGCTGCTTAGATATCAGCATTACTACCGAAGACGGCGTCTCTGACTTCCTGGTAGCGGCCGCAAATGGGCTCTGATCATTGCCGACCTCATCTTCATCATCGGTTCCCTCGTCCAAACCCTATGTGCCATCAACACCACCAACCTAGCACAGCTGTATGTAGGCCGCGCAATCGGAGGATTTGGCGTTGGCCTGATCTCAGCGGTCGTTCCGACATACATTGGCGAAAACGCAAACAAGGAGATTCGAGGTCGATGCATTGGATGCATGGTATGTATTGGGTCCACGACTGACATGCAAAGCTGACTTGTGCAGCAACTGTTCAACGTGACAGGTATCTGTCTCTCATTCTTCGTCAACTATGGAATCAACATACAGATTAAGACTCTCAGCTCTGCCAAGTGGCGTATTCCGTTCGCCTTGCAGATGCTTCCCGGTGTGATCCTCCTGGCCGGGATCTTTTTCCAGAACGAATCGCCTCGCTGGCTGGTCGAGAAGAACCGCATTGCAGAAGCCGGGGAAGCCCTGGCTAAGGTCCGTGGAAAGAGTATTGATGATCCTGATGTTCAGCAGGAGCTTTCAGAAATTGTCACCGACTTTGAGGGACATGAAAAACTGCCCCTTACGGCCCAACTCAAGGCAGCCTGCTCGAACAAGAAGATGTTTTACCGTTCCAGCTTCGTCGTCATTCTAATGTTCTTCCAGCAGTGGACAGGAACTAATTCGATAAATTACTACGCTCCGCAAATCTTCCAGAAGATTGGTCTTAAGGGCACTTCTGCCGGTCTGTTCGCTACGGGTGTGTACGGCATCGTCAAGATCGTGGTAACGGCCATTGGTCTCATGGCATTTACGGAACAGCTCGGTCGTAAGGTATGGTATTATCGAACGTTTGTGTCGTGGTGCATAGGCTAATAAGACGGGTAGTGGTCGTTGTTGGTGGGCTCTGTTGGCCAGGCATTCGCTATGTTCTACATTGGCGTCAACTCTGCAGTCAACCCACCAAAAGATGGTAACCTCACCGGGACAAGCATCTTTGCGATCGTCTGCGTCTACTTGTTCGTCGTTTTCTACTCTTTTGGTGAGGAGACCCACCTTGTTCGGCTGCGTCCTTCGCATGCAAGGCAATCTAGGCATGTTTTAGGCTAACAGACACATCAGGCTGGGGCCCTATTCCTTTTGTGATGAGTTCAGAATGTAGCCCGAACCACGGTAAGTCATCATGTTTGGTTCTACTTACAGTGCGCTGGCAGGCCGCTAGCTTGCACCGTAAACCCGGTTCTCTCCCATCCAAGTCTGGGGACGCGGACTAATGTTGTGCAAATAAACTGACGCCGTGCAACAGTACGCTCGCTGCTCATGGCAGCTGCTTTGATGACCCAGTGGCTCTTCAATTTTGTGATTGGTAAGTCAGAAAGAATGAAGCAAGAGTTGGTCCCATGATATGGTGTTCATTTACTAACTGGGACTCAGCCAAGATTACCCCGTTGATGCTCGATAGTATCGAGTACGGCACGTTCTTGCTCTTTGGAGCGTGCTGCATCATAATGGGCATATGGGTAATATTTTGCGTGCCCGAGACGATGGGAGTGCCACTGGAGTCCATCAACCAGCTGTTCGAAGGAAACATTATCAAAGGCTGTATCCGGGACACGATTCCCCGCTATTCTCGTGCGAGGACTTTGACCTTCCATCACAATGCGGACGACGCAGCCTCAGAGGATAGCCAGGTTCCGCAGAAGGGCACGGTGGCAAACGCACGGCACATTGAGGATGCTTAGGGTCTTGGGATGCAGGACTGAGGGGAAGGGGGAGGGGCAAGTGTGGCTTTACCTTTGTTTGGGAAGTAGGTGGACGATATGTAGAAGGCCTAATGGATCAGACGACTATGTGTTGGCATTGATATTTTGAAACATGTTGCTGCGGCCGTTGATGGTCGGCGATGCTGTGCTACGTGTCTGGAGCATAGAGGCAGGTAGATCTGCTGCAGTAGAAGGCGATGGGGAGTGGTGGGTTTTAGTAATTGGGTGGGTAAGTCGTTTTTGGGCCGGTGAAGTAGAGCCACGACCTAAAACAAAGCAGCACCCAAGGGAAGAGAGAAAGGATTTTTGGCATATATTATTGCCACCATGGCATGACATGACAGAACGAGGGCAAGGCGGGTTGGCGGAAGGAGACAGGATGTAACCATACGACAAGACAAGATTAGACAAGAGAGAACCGAACAGACAGGCACAGAACAGCATAGGACAGGACAGGATAGGATAGGATAGGATAGCACAGGGCAAGAGGGGAGAGTGAGACGTTGGGTAGAGTGGGAGACAAAGGGTGGGCCAGTCGGGCAGCATACAAGGCTATCCTGCCCAAGGACGGGGGCAAAAAAGCGCGAGAGAGTCAGGACTTGGGGCACTTGGTAGGCACTTGGTACAGACTTGGGACACGCTTGGAGATGGGATTGGGGTAGAGCAATTGGGTTGGCAGTGGCCGCAGTGGCACAAAAAGGCGAACAGCTGGACACCGAGTCGCTACCAGTCGCTACCTATGGCAAGGCCAAAGAAGCGGGGCGGCGAGCGTTGATTGACAGCGGGCGCTGGCCGGTGTCTGGATGCGGGCAAAGGCGAGAAAACCAAGGGCGACTGTCTGTCTATCTATTAAGAGTGCATGAGGCATGAGCGCACATCCGGGTAAAACGTATGTTGTTGAAAAAGCAGGGCAACGCAACCTGCAGCGAACGCAACCAACCGCAAAGAAGCAAAACGAGAAAAAAAAAAAGGCAGGGCCCCGGTGAGCGGTTTGTTGGCTTGCTTGTGCGGTTATCTATGTACTAGACTCGGACGAAGCGTTCCCTAATGACCTAATTCGGGTGGTGGGTGGTGAGGTGGTGAGGGACCAGTTCAGATTGTCTCCATGGTGCCGCTTCACTTTACTGAGCCGGATGGCTTGCAGCGCACATCAGCGGTTGTGGATGTGATTGTGGGTGTGCATGCGTGGCCGGCGGTGAAGAATCTGAAGGTAGAGTTGCGGTTTCCGTTGCAGTTGCCGTTGCCGTCGCAGTTGCAGAATTGCGCCGAAAGTGGAGGGAACTATACCCAGATACCTACAGTAGATAGCTAGACTAATACGCGGATGGCATTTCTACAGGAGACGACGGCGGTCGAGAAAGCAGAGCGTGCTGCCATTCTACTGGCGAGACTTTCGCTTTTGCGCTGCAGGGTCAAAAGTGGTCGCCTCGCCTGCAGCAAAAGCGAATCGCTTGGCCGCTATTCTGGAAAAACTATGTCATCGTGCCTGATCCCGCCGCTGTTGCGACGTAACGCAGCCTGAGCCTGCGCCTGCGCCTGCGCCTGCGACTGAGCCCGAACTATCTACCAACCCCAACTCCCTACTGTACTAACCTAACCTAACACCTCGATCGCGGGAGATGTTAAGGACAGCCACCCGATCTGGTAGGGACAGCCACCCGAACCTATTGCGGGTAAGTGGACACAGGGGACTGCAGTAGCACCGGGCACCATCTCAGTACAGCGTATTTTTGCGGGTATTGTATATAACTAGATGTGTATTGCTTGCGCTTTATTATACGCGTTCAGCTCGCGTCTATAGTCTATCTATCCCTCGTAAAGCGTGGATTAACCCGCATAACTATATAATCGCGCGGGTATCTCCGCTCGGTATCTCTTATCCTCCTAAAATCCATCTCTATCAGCCCTTATATAGAGATTTGCCTATTAATTTAACGGCGGTAGATCACCTAGAGCCAGGTAATAACCTGCCGTCGATACTAGCTGCGAATACGGCTGTAAGTACGGTACTAGCAGGGGCATTAGCGGAAGCGCTAGTAGAGCGCCCTATAGCGGAGGATTACTTTAAAATATATATATATTTACCTAATTTATTAAGTACTAAGAGCTAGGGATAGCTATAGGTTGCGTCGGGGGCGCTATCGTTAGTAGGGGAGGCCTAATTAGATAGGTAGCTATCCTAGAGAGAGGAGCTATTATACGCGGAGGATTTAGTAGGTAGGTAGGTAGAGCTAGTAGATTAACTAGAGCTACCTAATTAGCTAGTAAAACGTATATATTTTTAGTAGTAGGTATTAGCTAGCTAGCTATTATTTGCTAGGAGAGGTATTTAGGAGCTGGCGCTATACCTTTAAGTTATTTAAATAAGCTAGATTCGCGGCGATTACCTCTTACTCTAGCGCCTAATTTATATTACTTTAGGTTAGTACGTTTTATTATAATTTTACGAGGCTCTAAAACCCTAGTAGAGCGTATAGATAGCCTTAGTTAAGGTTACCGTAATTAATTAACATACTAATATATATTAAAATTAGAGATCTAAAGCGGAGCTAAATTAAGCTTAAGCTCTATTAGCTTATAATAGTAGGGTATCCCCTAAACCTGCGAGAAGCGCTTATAGTAGGCTTTATTAATAGATAGCGCGCGTAGCTCCTAGCGAGCTTTTACGAGGTTCTCCGCGGTTTTTATAAGAGTAAACCGTGTAATATAGCTAGCTACTGCGTCGAAGATAGGGTACTAGTAGCCTATTACAAGCTTACGATTAAGGCTCGTATCGAGGGCCTCTATATAGATTACGTGCTCCTTATAAAAGCTATTTAGCTGCTAGAATAGGAATAGAAGATCTAATTATAAGCCTTTTATCTACTCCTTAATTACCTAGTACGCGCCTTTAGCTTTTAATATAGTAGTAAGCTTATAGTAGAGATATAAGTTAGTAAAACAGCTAATAACTTTTACTACGTAAGCGCCTAGCTAGTATCTATTAAGATACGTCTATACGCGTATTAAGAGCTATTTAATAGCTTAGTAATTACTCTTATATATTAGCAGATCTAGAGAGTTAATAAGGGCAAAATAGAGCTTTTTAAACTCCTCTATACGCGGTTTATTAACCCAACGAAGGCCGTAACGCTCGCGACTAAATTCCGCTAATAAAATAGTATAAACGTAGGTAAGTACGTCCTTATTTATATACTAGCGATAAAGGAGGATAATTAGGTTTAAAAATATAGTATTTAGAGCGTTAATATACGCGTTATCGTTATTAGTCGTAAATAGTTAAACAGCGATGCCCTCTTAACTAAATAAAGCGTATAATTACTATAAAACCTATATAAAGGCTGCCTCGTCGCGTCGCGCTATTAGGGCGACGCCTAGATAGATTATTTTATAATTACTATTTAACCCTACTAAATTTAGTAGTAGTATATTATAGCGATTAGTTTTAAACGTATAATTAAGTAGAAGGGCGTTAGGAGACTATTTAAATTAATTAAGATATAATAGCGAGATTAATAGTATAAAAGTAAGGTAGTTTTAGTTATTAATTTAATAACTATCGTAAGCTGTTAGGAGGTAATAAAAACGCTAAGATACTAAAAACTACGTAACCGAGGTTTAGCCGAGCTACCTTATTAAAAACTTATAGGTAGTAGAATCTCTCCTCCCTTAGCTTCTCTAGTAATAAATCAACCCTTATTCTTATACCTAGTTACGCTTATAAAAAGCTACGATACTTGTTACGCACGTCCTAACGCGTCTATTACGTCTCTAGAAAGGCTTTTCTTATAAGTATAACTGCTTATTTTAAGCCTCTCGCGGTCGTCTAGATATCCTATAATTTCGCCCTTATTTTATTAGTTTAAGTCGCTCTATAATAGGTAGGTATCGAATAAACGTCCTTCTTAGGTAGGTAATTATAGATAACTAATTTACGACTAGAAGCTAATTTTACTCGCTACTTAGAGCTCTCTAGATTAGTATTATTAACGGTAACGAGAAATAGCTATATAGGACAGCTAATTTTCTATATAGCGCTGTTCCTCTTATACTTAGTAATCTTATAAGTATTACGATATTTACTACCGCGGTAGTATTAAATTTAAAGCTAATTACGTCTATTTTTTAGCTAGCTATCCTTAGCGTACGCGATACTATACGCTTTCTCCTAGGCTTATACTACTAACTAGGCTTCTAAGAGCGTATTATATACGCCCTTAGGTAAAGGCTCGTAATCGCGCTCTATATAAAGAGATTAATCCTATAAATTACTAAGATTAAGCTCTCTATTAGAGATTTAGTAGATAGAGCTATAATTACGCCTCTAGGATATATACGCGATCTTCTAGCGTTAGTTTATAGTACCCTCCTTAAACTCAGTTACCTTACTACTAATAGCCAAGTTTTTAGCTTCTTTAATTTCCTCTATAATCTTAGTAATAAGCGCGTTAATTTTGGAGCGATTAGTTTCGTACTCGGACGACGACGGCGATTTAGGCGATTTGGGCGCAATATCAGCCTTAATTAGCGAATAGATAAGTTCTAGCGACGGCGATATATTATTTAGCTAGGTTTGCAATAGAAATCGCGTAGTTTAGTTGCTATTTAGTATCTTTAAGATAGGCGTTATTAATAACTCTGCAGAACTTAATAGGTATCAAGATATTATACTAACGCGAGCTAAACGCGTATAATAAAGCGTAAGCAATATACATCTAGTTACATATAATACCCGCAAAAATACGCTATACTGAGATGGTGCCCGGTGCTACTGCAGTCCCCTGTGTCCACTTACCCGCAATAGGTTCGGGTGGCTGTCCCTACCAGATCGGGTGGCTGTCCTTAACATCTCCCCTCGATCGCGACCTCGACCTCACTTTATCCTTTCCCCCCCCTCTCCCCCTCTCTTCTGCCCTCCCCCTGCTGTGTCCCACCCTGCCTCGTGCACTTCTTCACCGACC
>JAQGEP010000505.1:0-18133 GCA_028476805.1 Acrocalymma vagum
GGGTGTTGGGGTGGTAGGGTCTTCTTGCTCCTACTACGATGAATGAGATAGAGATATTATATATGACTTCCTTCTACATATGATCAAATGAGTACTATACCATCATGAATCTCGCATTCTATCCCTTTATCTTTATATTTATCTCTTTTCTCTCCATCTTTAATCTTTAATCCTGTTAGCAATATAAGTACGTACCGTACATACCAAGTTCTCACATGGCGCAATCTTCAGAGTATGATACCCGGTCTGGTTATCTTCTTGTGTAGAGTAGTACTGTTAATATCTTGTACTTACTCCTAGTCGTTTAGTCGTTTATTCTCTATTATACATATAGTAGAAAGGTGTGCAGGGTGGTTGATTTGAAATAGAATTACTCAATCGGATATATCACACGCACTCACGCCTAAACTGCTGTTTCTTACTATCAAATGTTAAACATTAAACACCCCATCCCCATCCCCATTTCCGTTCCCGTTCCCGTTCTAGTTCCTATATATCTACAATAATATGAACAAGAACAACGCAAGACGTCGAAAATTATCCTTGTATTGCGTTACTTTTTTTATAGATAGGTAGAGGTGCAGGTGAAGATATACGTGTTGATGCTGTGTGATGGGAAGGGGGTGTGTTGTGTTGTGTTGTGAAATATGGAGGATTCTTTCATTGCTAGGTATTACTAGGAAGTGGTACGGTTTTCTTTTCTTTTTCAAATACATGGCGTGTGCATTCATGATATGGCACTCGCTCTGAGTGTTCACTTGTGATGTTACCTAGCCTTTACTACTTTGCTTGTCTTCGCTTAGCCGTGGCTGCTGCATATGTGGCTGAGCGTATTGTCTTGTAGCATATTTAGTGATAATGAAGTACACAGAGGGATAAAATAGCCTACTGCGTGGCATCATAAAAGTATCAAATTAAGACAGCACTTACTAACGTCTATGGTCAGACCAAACAGGTTCACCTCGTACCACAGGAGGAGAAGTCCACACGGGACTTGGACGAATGGGAGATCGAGTAGCTTAGTAGGGTCTTCCATAACCCCGAGGATCACAATCTAGACACGGGAGCGAGGCCACGTAAGGGATTCGTGGATTCGTGGGTTGGTCTGGACGAATCCACGAATCCTACGAATCCCCGACCACGAGGTCGGATATATAAACCCCTGAGGCAGTCTTAGTTAGGTCCTTATCGTCAATCCATGATACAGTCCTCCTGCATCTAGTTCTATTGAAGTCTATTGCGTGAAGCTCTCCACAGCTATAACCACCAATACCCGATTGACGTTCACCCACTAAGTGACTGGACCACCTCTTCCTGCTCCCCTCTTTACTCACCAACCCTTCCCGAAGGTACCCCCAAAGGGGCCCCTTACACTGGACCTCAACGCAATTAAACATTGCTAGCATAAGCTTAAAAAGACGCTCCTTCGCATGTACCCTGGGTTCCGTATAGCAGGATATACAGAAGAAAACTGGGCTCAGTTTTATATATTCATGTGAATCCCCGGCCCTCTATGAAAGAGAGAGAATAAATAAATACAGGATAGTATGGTAGGTCGACGTAAACGTTCTAACGGCTTAGGATGTATCAAGTTCAACTTTACATATCCATACCCTTCCCGTTCTGACACCAATACTTATCATATTCCCACACGCCGCTGAGCATGATGGCCGATACTCTGAGGGTAGCCAGACTAGATTCTTGGAATCATGTGTTATCCATACACCATCCGCACTTACGGCAAGGCCCTGGCATTGAGGACTACAAGACTCCGGAACAGTTAGAAGTGACGATGAATCTGACCGAGCATAAATATCGATAGTGCCAATGTCAGTGTAAAGATATGAGTCGGTAATGTCAAATGCGATGCGGGAAAGTGCCGTGCTAACAGTGAGTGTCTGGAGGCAGGCGCCGCTGCTTGCACCCCAGATTTTGATCTTGCTGTTCACCGACGCCGACGCGATCCGCGCCGAGTTGTGCGAGAAGGCTACCAAGGTAACAGAAGTTTTATGGCCCTTGAGCGTGTGCAGGCACTCGCCACTGCTTGCATCCCAGATCCTGACTTTACTGTCGTCCGACGCCGACGCGACCCACGCCGAGTCAGGCGAGAAGGCTACTGAGTTGATGGAGTTTCTATGGCCCTCGAGCGTGTGCACGCGCTCGCCGCTGCTTGCATCCCAGATTATGACCGTGTTGTCCCCCGACGCCGACGCGACCCGCGCCGAGTCGTGCGAGAAGGCTACTGAGGTGATGGATCTGCTATTGCCCTCGAGCGTCTGCACGCACTCGCCGCTGCTTGTATCCCAGATCTTGACCGTGCTGTCCCCCGACGCCGACGCGACCCGCGCCGAGTCGTGCGAGAAGGCTACTGAGTTGATGGGGCTTCTATGGCCCTCGAGCGTCTGCGCGCACTCGCCGCCTCTTGCGTCCCAGATCCTAACTGTGCTGTCGTTCGACGCCGACGCGACCCGCGCCGAGTCAGGCGAGAAGGCTACTGAGTTGATGGAGTTTCTATGGCCCTTAAGCGTCTGTACGCACTCGCCGCTGTGTGCGTCCCAGATCTTGACTGTGCAGTCGTGCGACGCAGACGCGACCCGCGCCGAGTCGTGCGAGAAGGCTACCGAGACGACAGAGATGCTATGGCCCTTGAGCGTCTTCACGCACTCGCCGCTGTGTGCATCCCAGATCTTGACCGTGCTGTCTTCTGACGCTGACGCGACCCGCGCCGAGTCGTGCGAGAAGGCTACTGAGTTGACCCAGTCTCTATGGCCCTCGAGTGTCTGCACGCACTCGCCGCTGCTTGCATCCCAGATTATGACTGTGCAGTCCACTGACGCTGACGCGACCCGCGCTGAGTTAGGCGAGAAGGCTACTGAGATGACGATGGTGCTATGGCCCTCGAGTGTCTGTATGCACTCGCCGCCATGTGTATCCCAGATCTTGACTGTACTATCCTTCGACGCTGACGCGACCCGCGCCGAATCAGGCGAGAAGGCTACTGAGTTGATAGATCCGCTATGGCCCTCGAGCGTCTGCACGCACTTACCGCTGTGTACATCCCAGATCTTAACCGTACTATCCCTTGACGCCGACGCGACCCGCGCTGAGTTGTGCGAGAAGGCTACTGAGGTGACGGAAGTTTTATGGCCCTCGAGCGTCTGCACGCACTCGCCGCCGCTGCTTGTATCCCAGATCTTGACCGTGCTGTCTTCCGACGCCGACGCGACCCACGCCGAGTCGGGCGAGAAGGCTACCGAGGTGACGCAGCCGCTATGGCTCTCGAGCGTCTGAAGGCAGGGGCTCCAATTATCCTCCATAGCTGGCTTTATTGTAATCCAGTTCGGCTCTTCTCTCTTGAAAAGACCTCTTATTCGGCTTTGAGTTGGGCTGAAGAGGAGTGCGGAAGCATACGTCTGAAGAGGGCTCTTCTCTATGGCCCACTTATGAGACATAATAAATCGGCGCGCATCTCTAACTAGTTTATTTAATGCAGATGAGCCTGTTCTTCCCTAAGTCACGTTAGTATATAGTTTATAGTATCGCAAATTTGTAGATTACCTGCATAAAGACCTCGAGTTTCGCCATTGACAGTACTCCTTGCGACATGCTCTTGCAAAGGCTAAGAGCCTCTAACCAGTAGAGGTATTGCTGCTTTAGAAAGCTATCGACAGCGCCTCCATCCTGCAGATCGACTTTGTACTTTGCAGAAGAACTAGGATTCCAGTCACAGAGGTGATCAATCCAGTAGATACACGAGTAGCGTGACGCTGCTAATGGGTCTGGATCTAGTTGCTTAATCTGCTCGGCGGGATACCCAAACGCACGCAAGTCATATATGTCTCGTCGGAGCGACTTAGACATGACTTGGAGCGATCTCGAGAAGATTTCGTAATGGGCCTCCTCCAATCCAGATGGGAAAATTTCGTCTAAAGCCCTCGCGAATAGAAAGTCTTTTGCGGATTGATGCACAAAATACACAGTGTCTCCTCGGATAGTAAGGAACGAGCCACACAGACCAATGATCTCCCGTAACGACTCAAGGTCATCAGAGATATCCTCGAGCATCTCGACAAGAGATGTCAGCTCTTGAAGGGTAATGGGTCGGTATACGATCGCGACCAAGGCCAGTATCCGCTTGCAGAGATCTGCATCCTCTGCATCGTCCAAATTGCATATCTGCTGCATCATCCGCTCGTATAGAGAATTTAGTCCAGGTGGTAACGCGTTTAGCTTCGCGAGAGTTTTCCGGCGTGGGGTATTTTCAAGTTGTTGACAGACTAAAGCTACCCAGAGGAAGGTGCCGTTCGCATGTATAGATAGATGGCTTAAAACAGCGTCTCGCGTTTTGTTGTCGTACTTTTTCTCCTCTACTAGCCAAAGTACCTTATGCTGGATAAATATAGTAACTGCTGTGGAAACAGACTCTGCGTTCAGTTCGAGGCACAGCCTCACCTTATGGCCCGCCCTCTCGAGCCGATCCTCAATGTCAGGCCAGTTGCGGCTAGAGACAATCCACTTAACCTGGGAAGGTGCACAGGACTTCTGGATGATAAAACCTAAAAGCCTTGCTAAGTCTGTTACGCATTCGTCGAGCGCATCGATTACTAAATATGTGCTCTTTAAACTTGGGTCTTGTAGGATATTTGTGAAGATCTCAGATATAGCAAACCAGGCATTCGCATCTTCGAAGAGGGATTTGTCTGGAGGGTTACGCTTCTTCCGAATATGCGACATGAGCAATGGCTGCTGGTCGACAAGCATGTACAGCAGACCTCGCAACACGGCCGTGGCGTTGTTGATTCGCGGGTCCGTAGCTTGGCAGAAGAAGTAGGACAGCTGGTGTGTCTTGGTCATTGACTTGTTCAACTCATTGATGATGCCACAAAGCAGCATCGTCTTTCCCTTGCCAGATCGCCTTTGATCCATAGCAGTCGGCTCTGCTGGTCGTCACGCCACTGCTGGAAGTCGGAGTTTTCGAGGATCCAGTGATACGAGTCCTCCAGCAGTCCGCCCTTGGTTTCTTCAATACGTTTCTTGTCATCGCGGGGATCGGTGGTGCGTAAGTGCTGGAGACATTCCTGGTCTTCCGCCGCGTTGCCACCTTTGTAGACGTTGATGATATGGCCTTGGTGGACCCGGGCAGATCCCGATATGTCGTTCTTCTCCCACTTTCCCGAGAGACCCCATTGTGCAACTTCAGGGATGAGGTCCTCCATTGCGACTGCTGAAGGTTCGGTCATGACCGATGCTATACTCTGAGCCGAACACTTCCTGGGAAGAGCCTAGTTTTATATATGAAAACTGGCTTATTATAAGACCGTGATTCCTTTTTCACTACTCAATTGTGTTGCCAGCAATGAAGTTTAGCCTCTCTCTGCTTCAGCCGGTCTCGTCTATTTTCCTTCTCTACTTCAGCTTTACAGCTGTCGGAAACGCGGGGCCGCGCCTGGCCGTTGCTATCGACGAATCACTCTTGATATCCGCAACGACCTCACCAATTACACCCTGTTATCGCCGAGCTCTCGCCTAGACCTGTAGCCTAATGCAGGGTGGCTTATTGAATTCGCCTTTAGAGCCAATTTGTTGGGTTCTTATTGATCAGAATTATTGCGTGATGAGTTGTTCGACTCCCAAGCTGAGGGCGCCGCTTTAGAACCCCATTCTCTTCGACTTCCAGCTCTTCTACCGATGGCAACCAAGCCCGATGTATCGTTGAGGAAAGACGTACGTGGCACCATTTAGTTACCCTGCACCGTTAAATATGGAGAGGGCGGCCGCCGGTATGCGTACATTATCGCACCTGTTCCATTGCCAAAATCACTCAAAATGGCCGAAGTAGCAGGCCTAGTCATCGGCGCTATAAGCCTCGCCTCTCTTTTCGACAGCGTAGTAAACAACTTCGATCGCGTCCAGGTCGGCAGGGAATTCGATGAGACACACCAGCGCTACCTTCTCCAGCTCGAGGTGCTCAGACTGCGACTCCACCGCTGGCGCGATGCCGTGAGCAAGCTCCTCGAGGTGGGTGATTCAGCTGTGGAGCAGGCGGATGGAAATCTGGTCAAGCGGCATCTGAGTGACATTCAGAGCCTGTTCGAGAAGGAGGAAGAGCTTTCTAGACCATACAAGGCTAGCACTAACGAGGCTGAAGAAGAAGGAATCAAGAAGGATTGGCTGGTCAAATCGTTGCAGGGTCTGTCGCGCAAGCATCGTGCCAACACCCCATCCGTTCGCAGTAAAGTACGCTGGGCGATTCGCGGGAAGAAAGAATTTGAGGGACTTGTGGCGGATGTCTCGATCCAGGTGTCCAACCTCGAACAGATCATCCCAACAGATCAGATGGAGCGCCGCCTCAACCAAATGCGGTCTGAGGACGCAAACGAGATTGGGAAGCAGCGGGAGGCGAATGTTAAGGATGTCAACCTTCTCCAGGAGATTTCCTTAGTTGTTGATCAGAAGTTCGCAGATGTGGTCAAGGTGAAGGCTGTCAACGAGTGGGTTGGGAATATCGCCGAGGACGAAGCGAAGCTGCACCAGGGAGACTTGGTCTCGAATAGTTACCACGGAACCGCAATTGCGCCGGGTGGCCGTTGGGAGGGTAACGTGGCGAGGGGGAAGAGTAGAGTCACGCAGGGGACTTCGTATGGATTCAATCCTTTTGCACAGTAGGATATGACTGGCGACGAGATGGATTCGTTGAACGTGATGTCGTAGATATTGTTGCCCTTCCTTCGCCTTTAACTAATTAGTTTATTGTTTTGCTTTTTATTCTTATTTCAGAGAACGATACACCCTGAGGTTGGGGATGGGGCGGGCTTGGCGGTGAAAACTGTGGCTACGGCGCAGAACGGAGCTTCGAGAACCCTCTAATGAGTGGCAAGATGGATAGTTTTAGAATACATGAACACCTCAATCCCGCTAGCAGGGAGGATGGCCGACCCGCACTGACACAGACCTTGTAAGGTAGCGAATTCTGTAAGAGGTGAGTTGACTACAGGCATGGCTAAGGCTGAGTTAGATCGCAAGGCTGCGGGGCCAAGGGTCGGCCCGCCTGCTAAGACCTCAGACAGGCGGCAGCGCTCGACAACCAATGATGCCGTAAGCACGGGGCGTGCCAAGGAAAGTCATATGACTTCGTCAGATCGCCAACTTCGACAAAGTGACGAAGTGCGATATATAGATCAGCTCGATAACTGTGAGGGATGACTAGCAGGCAGGTAGGGCACGTGAGATGTAATGGTCTTGTATTGATATATAGAGAGACAAATCCTTGAGGAAAGCTCAAGGGTTTGGGGTTCGGAGTATATCCGTGGGTCACGGGACCTGACTAGTCCCCGTTAGGGGCCGAGCACTTCTCGTAGGGGTCCCGCACCATAATAGGTGTTACAGATCAACCGAATCAATCACTTCTTAAATCCATCAGCAAGACCCTCAAATCTGACATCTACTTACACTTAGCGAAAACAATCGTTAACCGAAACAGCACCCTACGTTCAAGTACGTCAAATACGACCACTTGAACCAATAAAGATAGAACCCATATCCAATCAATTTTTAGCTAGTTTTGCATGACTTACAAGGTTTAGAGCAGAATATTACCAGTTGCAATGGGGCCCGTTCCGTGGGCCGCGTAGTCATATACTGTGTAGGAGCGAACATGGTGTCCTCGCTTAAACTGTTTTAGAGTTTAGGCGCACGGACAGGCACACCTTGTTTTACGAAAAGCCCGTGAACTTGCGGCTTAGCCCACCAGATGCATCACCACCGCACAGCCGCAAGCGCCCGCTCAGGGCCAGCTGGCAGCCTGATTGATGTCTTTGATGATGTCGTTCTGCGCTCCTAGCATTTCTACCACGATAGACCGCTCGTGTCAAAATGCGCCTGCTCAAAGCCTTGTCTAGCGGCGACTTCGAGTTGGTTTCCGTCCCTGATGACAACCCTCCTCCGTATGCCATCCTCTCGCACACCTGGAACAAGGACCAAGAAGTCACATATGGCGAGCTGGTGGCCGGCACAGGCAGAGGCAAGACTGGCTTTGCGAAGATCCGCTTCTGTGTGGATAGAGCGGCTAACGATGGCGTGGACTACTGCTGGGTGGATACCTGCTGCATCGACAAATCCGACAGCGTTGAGCTCAGCACCGCGATTAACTCGATGTTTCGTTATTATCAGCGCGCGAACAAGTGCTACGTGTATCTGTCCGATGTCCGGGTGCCAGAGGAGGTTACTAACGCCCAGTCTTTCCGTATAACATGGGAGACCGCATTCCGACAGAGCCGATGGTTCACGCGAGGCTGGACGCTGCAGGAGCTACTGGCGCCGCCTATTGTAGAGTTCTTCTCCGAGAGTGGCAAACTGCTAGGTAGTAAGATATCGTTAGAGCGAGATATCCACGACATCACTAAGCTTCCCATCGAAGTCCTTAGAGGACAACAAAGTTTCTCCACGTTCAGCTTTGAAGAACGACTGGGCTGGGCCGCTCGACGCACGACTACATTGAAGGAGGACAAAGTATATTGTCTCCTAGGGATATTCGGGGTATTCCTGCCCCTTATATACGGAGAAGGCGAAGTGTACGCGACGGAACGGCTGAGAGACGAGATAGCGAGACGGCAGGAAGGGCGAGGCATAAAGAATCTACAGGACCTGACAGGTGCAGCCTCAAGTATAGCATTTCTCTTCACAGCACCAGCAACTAATAATATATAGTCTCCTCGTCGCTGCCATTTCTACGGAACGAACAATTCGTCGGACGAGAAGGCGAACTCCGGTCCCTCGAACAGTTCCTCCTCCCGAACGCCCACCGACGCATAACTGTATATGGACTGGGCGGCTGCGGAAAATCAGCAGTCGTGCTTGAGTTTGCATACCGCACGCTGGCTCGAGATGTTCGACGTTTAATTTTCTGGGTGCCTGCTATCAGCCAAGAGAGCTTTAAGCTCGCGTATCGAGAAATTGGAGTCCGTCTTTGTGTGCCAGGAATCACAGATAACGACGCCGACATTAAGAAACTCGTTATGGAGGCGTTGGGTTCGATCAAGCGGGACTGGCTAATAATCGTGGACAATGCCGACGATCCTGAAGTGCTGATGAGCAGTGCTGGTAACGATCCAAGAGAAACTCGACTGCTGGATTACCTCCCATACCATGACAGAGGCAAGATCGTCTTCACAACGCGAAGCAGGAAAGCGGCTGGCGATTTGACCCAGATAGATGTGCTGGAGCTGCAGGACATGGGTAGGGTCGAAGCACGGCAGCTGCTCGAGCGGCGCATCACGAAACAGGTGTTGCTTACTGACGGACGAGCTGTTGACGAACTGCTTGAGACACTCACTTGTCTAGCACTTGCCATTGTCCAGGCCGCAGCCTTTATCAACAGTAACGATATATCAGTCGCTCAATACATCTCACTGGTCCGAAATGCGGGAACAAAACTAGATATATTTGGCGAGAAATTTGAAGACCCAAGCAGATACCGGGAAATGGACAGCACAATCGCCAAAACATGGTACATCTCGTTTAATCAGATTCGAAAGCAAGACCCGCTTGCTGTAGAGTACCTTTCGTTCATGGCATGTATAGATCGCATCAACATTCCGCAGTCGCTGTTACTTCCTGTAGGGTCTCCACTTCAGCAAATCAAGGCGATCGGGACGCTAAAAGGATACGCGTTCATCACGGAGCGGCAGCAAGCTTTACCTGGGCTAGGAAGTGAGGTGTTCTTCGACATGCACCGACTGGTGCATATGATGTCAGCGCGGTGGCTCGACGGCTATAATGAATTGGAAGCTTGGACAGCAAAGGCAGCGGAGAGGCTTGAAGAGGTTGTACCGTACGGTGGACACGAGAAGAAGGATATATGGACGACGTACCTCCCGCACGCGATTCACTTGGCTAGATTAGACGACATGCTGGACAAGGTGGCACGAGCATCACTTTTAGATCGGATCGGGCTGTGCCAAAGGACATTAGGGCAGTACTTGGCAGCAGAAACGACCCATCGGCAATCGCTAGCACTAAGAGAAAGAAGTATGGGCCAGGAAAATCGTTGGACGTTGACGAGCAGGAACGAGTTGGCAGTCGCACTCAACGACCAAGGCAAATATGCGGAAGCGGAATCGATGCACAGACAGACGCTGGCGACTAGTGAGAAGGTGCTTGGTGTTGACCATCCTTCTACGCTGACGACCATGAACAACTTAGCGCTCGTGCTAGGCAGCCAAGGCAAGTACGCGGAGGCGGAATCGATGTATAGGCAGACGCTGGCGACTAGTAAGAAGGTGTTTAGTGTTAACCATCCTTCCACGCTAATAACTATACACAACTTAGCGGGAGTACTAGAGCGCCAAGGCAAGTACGCGGAGGCGGAATCGATGTATAGGCAGACGCTGGCGACTAGTGAGAGGGTGCTTGGTGTTGACCATCCTTCCACCCTGTCGACTATGAACAACTTGGCGGTCGTGCTAGATAGCCAAGGCAAGTACGCGGAGGCGGAATCAATGCACAGGCAGACGCTGGCGACTAGTAAGAAGGTGCTTGGTGTTGACCATCCTTCTACGCTGGCGATTATAAATAACTTGGCGCGAGTACTAGACAGCCAAGGCAAGTACGCGGAGGCGGAATCAATGCACAGGCAGACGCTGGCGACTAGTGAGAAGGTACTTGGTGTTGACCATCCTTCCACGTTGATAACTATAAACAACTTGGCGCGAGTACTAGGCAGCCAAGGCAAGTACGCGGAGGCGGAATCGATGCACAGGCGGACGCTGGCGACTAGTGAGAGGGTGCTTGGTGTTGACCATCCTTCCACGCTGGCGATTATAAATAACTTGGCGCGAGTACTAGGCAGCCAAGGCAAGTACGCGGAGGCGGAATCGATGTATAGGCAGACGCTGGCGACTAGTGAGAAGGTGCTTGGTGTTGACCACCCTTCCACGCTAACAGCTATAAACAACTTAGCGGGAGTACTAGAGCTCCAAGGCAAGTACGCGGAGGCCGAATCGATATACAGGCAGACGCTAGCAACTCGTAAGAAGGTGCTTGGTGTTAACCATCCTTCTACGCTAACGACTATGAATAATCTAGCGCTCGTGCTAAACCGCCAAGGCAAGTACGCGGAGGCGGAATCGATGCACAGGCAGACGCTAGCGACTAGTGAGATGGTGCTTGGTATTAACCATCCTTCTACGCTGACGACTATGAACAACTTGGCGCTCGTGCTAGGCAGCCAAGGCAAGTACGCGGAGGCGGAATCGATGTATAGGCAGACGCTGGCGACTAGTAAGAAGGTGCTTGGTGTTGACCATCCTTCTACGCTGGCGATTATAAATAACTTGGCGCGAGTACTAGACAGCCAAGGCAAGTACGCGGAGGCGGAATCGATGCACAGGCAGACGCTGGCGACTAGTGAGAAGGTACTTGGCGTTAACCATCCTTCCACGTTAATAACTATAAACAACTTGGCGCGAGTACTAGGCAGCCAAGGCAAGTACGCGGAGGCGGAATCGATGTATAGGCAGACGCTGGCGACTAGTGAGAGGGTGCTTGGTGTTGACCACCCTTCCACGCTGACCAGCGTATACTGCCTGGCCCATCTGCTTGCAAGCCGGCGTTGTTATACAGAGTCTCTTTTTCTGTACGAAAGAGCATGTGCTGGGTACGACATTACACTCGGGAAAGATCATCCAACCACGCGTGCGTGTCGCCAACACTATATTGAAGCTACAGCATATACAAAAGCAGCACAACGTGGAGATACCCCTATCCTATAACACCAGATAGCAGTGCAAGCACACATCAGAGGAGTGGATCAAAGTTAATACGCGGCCTCACGAAAATTGGGATTAAACTAAAAAGACTTCTTTATAAAAGTAACGTTTTGGATAAACGAGCGTGCCACGTAATCCAGATCTCTCACTACTAAACTTTTAACAGTAATAGGTCGACAAAACAAGTTGTAATTAAGTAGTTAAAGAAAAGTACTTAAAGAGTAACTTGTAACAGCCGTTATAGATCATCTCTCCCAGAGCCATGACAAAGTGTGACAATTCAGCTCGCTCGCCAAGGCGCTAGTTAGTAGGATAGAGTCTGATCCGAATTAGCGTATATTTAGACTATCTATAGCGTAAAACGCGTTAAGGCCGAACTAGACCTAATCTAGCCTCTCCCTATAGAGCTAATATATACTACTATTCCTACCTCTTCCTAGACTATATTTAGGCTTAAGTGTTATGAATGATCCCCTTGGTGTAAGGAGGCATTCGGGAGAACTACGGGCAATAACAATGGGAGACCCATGTTACTACTACCCGGGAACGGTAGCGGTAGCTAACATGTCACGTAATATGCTTAGGCTAATAGGACTTCTAGGGCTAGAGGAATAATAGATAGAGTCTATATTCTAGAAGAATAAATAGCTATAGGAACTTAAGGTAAGGAGTTAGGAAGGCTAGGAACCTAGTAAAGACTCTCGGATGCCCGGGTAAGGAGTAGTAAGCAATAGCAGTTGCTAAGGGAAGATAGCAGTAGGCTGCTAGGTGTAGTAGTAGACTACTAGTAGAAGTTCGGAGCTGCCACGTGGCTTAGTATGCTCTATATAAGCAGATAGATTTCCTAGTATAGATTATTCGCGGTTATACTCGTATTATAACGGAGTAGTTATAGATTAGTAATTATACTTATTTATTATTTAACTATACGTATTTAAACGTTTACCTACAGTATTACTAAGACTACTAAATAATCCTACGGCTACGTTAACCCCTTTAGTACACGTATAAACCTAAAGCACCTAGTAAGGTACTAAGGCCCTATAATATTATAACCGCCTACAGGTTTTCTTAGACGAAACTATAGTTTAACTATAATAATAAGGTTTAATAGTATCTAGGGTATCTACTAACCCAGCGTTAGTCTTAGCCGCCTAGGCGAACTAGATCTAGTAGTTAGAGGCTTAGATTGCCTAACTCTTATAGATAACTACTAGTCTACCTATAGTCTAGAAAAGAGTTACGATTCTAGTACCTATAAAGTTCTTAGGTAAGAGATCTAAGCTATAAGGATAGCTTACGGTATTTAAGGTATAGTTTTAATTTAATAAGGATAGGTTCTCTAAACTATAAGATAAAATAATTACTATATTAACCTATATAGAGGGGGATACCCTAGCCTAGCTCTAGCCTACTCTAGATAAGTAGCTAAATAGAGAGCTAGATAAGAAGATTAGTAAACTATTAGATAATACGCGAAGAATCTTTAAGGACTTTTCTTTATTTATAAAGGCTCTTAGAGAAGTCTATAGAGACATTAATAAGGAATAAACCGCAGAAAGAGCTCTTAGGAAGCTTCGTTAAGAACGATTAGCTACGGAATACGTTAGTAAATTTAGGCAGATTACTAATAAACTTAACTAGGATAAAGCGCCCCTCGTAGAGGTATTCTATAACAAGTTAAAAGAAAGTATTAAAGACGAGTTAGTTTATTATAAGAGACCTAGGAAACTATTAGAGATAGTAACCTTAGCAGTTAAGATAGACAACCGTATCTATAAATAGAAGGAAGAAAAGAAAGGGTATAAGAGTTACCTTATAAATACCTTAAAGGCTCGACTACCCTAATAATAATACTAGGATCCTATAGAAATTAATAAGCTAGAAGCTAAAAAGGAAAAACTAGTAAGAAAGTCTAAAAATAAGAAATAGAATAAAGTTAAGGAAGAGAGGTATAAGGCTAAAGTATACCTAAAATATAGAGAAATAGGATACTTTACTAAGAAATATAAAGAGAAAGAAGTGCGAGTTAAAATACTATAAATAGTTCTAGTAGTTAAGTACGAGGATATTCCGGACCTAGTACTAGAAAATATAGAGGGTATAGGGGAGGACCCTAAAGAATATATCTAAGAAACGGGAAGCGAAACTAAGGAATAAGGGCTAAGT
The DNA here is from genome assembly GCA_028476805.1 of Acrocalymma vagum. Taxonomy (NCBI): domain Eukaryota; kingdom Fungi; phylum Ascomycota; class Dothideomycetes; order Pleosporales; family Acrocalymmaceae; genus Acrocalymma; species Acrocalymma vagum. The sequence goes on from JAQGEP010000505.1 coordinate 13,935, forward strand.
AAAAGGAAAGAAGCCTAAGGATATATTCCTTAGTAGATAATAGAAGACAATTCTCTAGTAAAATAGGGAGGAATTATATACGGTAGGCTATACTATAGAAAGTATAATAACTAGCTGTTATAGATAGTTACTACTAGAGTACAGCTTCGAGGAACGATTAATAATAGGAATACGATAACGTTAGATCTAGTTTGGTAGCGGCTGTAACTAGAGTAATACTAGTTATATAGAAAAGAGACCTATAATATAGACGAATGCTTACGGCTAAGTTACTAGACAAATATCTACGGCCTAGACGTAGCAATAGTTATAAGTTTCGCAGCTAGAGAATAAGAACCTCGCATATAAAGATTTACTAGCTATAGAGAAAAGCTAGGATACGATAATATCCCGTAGTATAAATACCTATAGAAGGGATATGCATTATATAATTACGAAAGAAGGATAGTAGAGCGGTTACTAGGGGATAAGGTACATAGCCTTATTAATTATTAAGACTATAGACTTTACCTATATCTAGTCTACGATCCTCTAATATAGCAAGAGTATAATAGAGATATTAAATAGTACTAATACTACTAGTATAATTATCCTAGCTATAAGAAAATAAAACACAAGATAGAGAAATATCCGCTTAGAGACGGAACGTTTAATAAAAGACCCTATTAAGAGCCTAAGAACTATAGCTATTAATACAAGAATACGGTATACATAAATAAGTACTAGTTAAATTATATAAGGAAGTACTATACGTACTATAAAGAGCTATAGTAAGTAGCTAAGGAGTAGAGCAAAAATCTGGATTATAGCGATATACCATACTAATAGTATAAAGTATACTAGTACTACTACTATATCGCTATAAAGATAGCCTATTACGAGACTTATACTCTAGGGGAGTATAAGAACCCAGAATATTATAATTATAGAGAATAGGAGCGAATTCTTAAGTACTAACTTAAGTATAAGAAGAGGCGAGAATTTAATAATAAATAGTCTAAAGAAACCTAGATAAAAAACTAGATAGGTCCTTACTTAGGAGTTAAAGCGAGATTAAGGCCTATAAGACTTAGAATACTAGTTCTTTCTATATATAAGGGAAGGTTAATAGATATTCCTATAGCGCACTATTAGATAGTAGCTATACGTATACGGTTATATTGCTACGGATAGTATAATAGTAGGATATAAAATATAGAATTAAGAAGACTCTAGCTAGAGTTATATTAGTAAATAACGAGAGTCTAGCGTACGGTAAGGAAGTAATTAATATAGAAGTACCTGCGCAGCTAGATTACGCTAAAACGCGTTAGTAAATAACTATTAATATTATAGATTTAGGAAGCGAGGAGCTTATCTTAGGGTTAGACTAGCTTTAATTAGCTAATTTAAGAATAGATTAGAAGAGTATAATAATACTCCCTACTTAAGCTATAAGGCTTAGGAAAGGGCCTAAACTATAACTTATAATCTAAGTTAGGAGAATAGTAACTTAAGAAGAGTTAGTAATAGAAACCTAGTTAAAAAATAATAAAGTTAAAGCTAAGAAAATTATACCTAAGGAGGTATATAATAATTACCCTAACCTAATTAATATCTTTAAGGAAAAAGACAACCTACTACTAGAATATAAACTATAGAATTATAAGATTCTACTTAAGAAAGACGCGAAATTAAGGTATAGGAAGATATACCTAATAAATCGCGAGTAGTAGAATAAGTTACGCAAGCAACTAGTCGTAAACCTACGAAAAAGATATATTAGGGAAAGTACGAGTCTAATTACTAGCCCTATCCTCTTCGTACCTAAGAAAAATAAGAAATAGAGGATATATATAGACTATTAGAACGTTAATACGGATATTATTAAAAACCGCTACCTATTACTACTAATTATAGAAATTATATATAGCCTAAAAGGGGTCTAATAGTTTATAAAATTTAATATCCGTAAAGGATACTATTAAATCTAAATTAAGGAAGGAGAAGAGTAGAAAACGGCCTTTAAAATAGAATTTAGACTATTTAAGTATTAAGTTATACCCTTTAAATTAACGAACGTACTAGCGACCTTCTAAGCGGTTATTAATAACGCGTTAAGGCAATATCTAGGAATATTTATATAGGTATATATAGATAATATAATAGTAGCTATAAAGGGATTACTAGTAGATTATAAATAGAAAGTATAATTAGTAATATAAGTACTTAAGGAATATACGTTATATATCTACTTAGAAAAGAGTAAATTCTATAAGAAGGAAGTAGGATTCTTAGGATTTATTATTTCTATAGAAGGAATAAAAATTAACCTATAGAAGGTATAGGTAGTAAGAGACTAGCCTATACCTAAGAACCTAAAGGAGGTTTAAGGATTTCTAGGACTAGCTAACTATATTAGGTTAGTAGTTAAGAAATATTTATAGAAAGCTATTTTACTTACGGAACTTATAAAAAAGGATATAGGGTTTAACTAGGGAAAAGAATAAGAAAAGGCTTTTTAATAGCTAAAAGATAATATTGCGAATACGGCTACGTAGAGAATATTTAACCTAGATCTACTAACGGGGGTTAAGACGGACGTATTAGATAAAGCTATTAGTAGATACCTATACTAACTAGAAAAACCTAAGGAGGGTAAAAGAAGGATAAAATATATTATAGTATATATATTAAGAACGCTTAATAGAGCTAAGCGAAATTACGATATATATAATAAGGAACTTTTAGCTATTATAGAAAGCTATAAGTATTAGAGACTATAGCTTAAGGGAGTAGTATATATAACTACGGTATACTTAGACTATAAGAATCTAGTAGCGTTTATAACAACGAAGGTACTTAATAAATAGTAAGTTAGATAGGTAGAAGAGTTAGCTATATAGGACTTTAAAATTATATATTACTAAGGTATCGATAATAAAGTAGTAGATATATTAAGTTAAAGACTAGATTATATAGTAAAAGAAAATAAGGAATTTAAGGCTATACTTAGGAAGAACTAAAAGGGTAACCTATAGTATAATTACCTAAGGCTAGCAGCGTTAGTAATAATAAATAATAAATAGGAAAAGAAACTAAGAATAGCGATAAATAGACTATAGTTAATTCTATACTATTATATATATAATAAGATAATAGGGTTAGCTATAAAAGACGGATTTATATAGGTACCTAAAGCTCTACGCTATAAGCTTATTAAAGACTGTTACGAAGGACTAGCCTTTAGGCACCTAGGAATCAAGAAAATACTAGAAGTAATCTAGAGAGATTACTAGTTTCTATAAATAAGAAGGCAGGTAGAAGACTACCTTAAGGGATATCTATAGTATAAGCTAAATAAGTATAACTAATATAAGCCTTACGGGCTAATTTAACCTTTAAATCCGCTAAAGGAACCTTAGAGCTTAGTAATAATAGATTTTATTATAAAGCTCCTAAAGTTAAAAGAAACCGCTAAAGGACTAGCGTACAATACTATACTTAATATAGTATATAGGTTAACGAAATAAGTAATATTCGCACCTATAATAGAAGAGATTAACGCGGAAGAACTTATATACTTAGTAATAAAATACCTTATTAGTAAGTAAGGAATACTAAAAGAAATTATTAGTGATAGAGATAAGCTCTTTAGATTAAGATTTTAGAAAATAATTCTAGATTAGTAGAGAATAAAAAAAAAAATATTAACTAGCTTCTACTCCTAGATAAATAGATAGATAGAAAGAATTAACTAAAGCCTAGAAACGTATCTAAGAGTATACGTTAATAAGATACAGAATAATTAGGCGAGGCTCTTACTAATAGCGGAATTCGTATATAATAATAGTTAATTAGGGTTAACTAGGTAAATACTATTCTATACGAACTAAGGGAGACACCTAAATATCTAGAATATAGAGTTAAAGCAACTACTAGGGCAAGAATTACTAAGGGTAAGAATAATAGCTAAGAAAATAAAAGAAATATACTAAGAAATAATCTTAGAAATATAGAAGAATAACGAGAAAATAACGAAATACGCTAATAAGAAAAGGATTAGAGAACTAATTCTTAGAAGGGGAGATATAGTCTTTATTAACGTAAAAAATATTAAGACTAAGATGTCACGGTAACCACCATGGTTACCGCAACACCTGAGCTAGCCCCGATGGGGCCTAGCTCCATAAGGCTCTTCTGACAGGAGAGAGCGAAGC
>JAQGEP010000506.1:0-18087 GCA_028476805.1 Acrocalymma vagum
GGACATCCCCCCCCCCCCCACCCACATACACACAACACTCTTTTCATATCCATCCAGTCCTTCCGTAACCTCTGTCCTCCACCATACCGATCCCATCCGTCTCCCGTTACATTCTGCCTTCGTCCGCCTCAACGCAGACATGGACGTCTTCCCAGAGACCGCAAGCCCCCCTTCCCATGCGCCTGCATCCAATGACCAGCCAAATGCGACGCGGAAACGAGCCAGCTTCGCATGTGTTCCTTGCCGATCTCGTAAGGTGCGGTGCAATGTAATGCTGGTAGCGCCGCCTTGCACAAATTGCAGATTGGACAAGATTGACTGCAGCATTCGGCGGAGAAATCGGAAAAGGCATCTCAACCCCGGCGCAAGCAACGTGCACGAACGTGGAGTCGTCGTACGAAGCCGCGATGAGCAGATCACACAGCAAAGGGCGCTTTCGCCTTCGTCCTCCATCTTGCCACTGGATGTTTCCCAACATGACCATATCCTCCAGGAAGATCAGGATCAATGCAGTTCCATGGATGTTCAAAATGCTGCATCCATCGACGATTGCGTACCGACCACCCATGGCATCACAGGTAACGTGGACGAATCTCACGGCGTACGATCGTTCCTGGGTGCCAGCTCGTCAGTTGGTACTTCCAATGTCTTCACCATCTATTCATATTATTCATTCCTCGACGGTGGTAATATTAGCGGGTTACACTCGGATGATGTCTGCTACCTAGATCAACGAGGGTGCTTTCGCATTCCGATCCAGGCCATCTTGGATGAGCTCGTTCAGGAATACTTTCTACACGTTCAGCCCATACTTCCAATATTGAATGAAGGCGATTTCTGGGAATCATATGACCGGAAATCCGATTTTGCTCCAAATGAAAGCAATAAACGAATAGCCCTATTTGTTTTCCAAGCGATGCTGTTTGCAAGCTGCAGCGTAAGTGGAAAGACGCCGTCGTACTTTTTGTCAACTTTCTAACTAGCGAAATGTCAATTTCACAGTTCTTACCTCTGCCTTTGGTAAAGAAAATGGGTTTCGAGAATATTCCGGCTGCACGAACAGTTTTCTACAGTCGAGCCAAGGTAAGCATCGATTCCAAGTGCTCGCCACCAAAGCTAACCATTTTTCCCTCGCTCTAGGCACTTTTCGATATGCACAGGCGCCTCGATGCCATATCCTCCTCGCGTTGCGCTCTTCTCCTCAGCTATTACACCAGCTCCGCCGATGCGACGATAAATTCATACTGGCTTAGTGTCGCAATTCATTACGCAAGGGAAGCAGGTGCACACCGCTACACTCACGAGTCGGACCTTTCCCTAGGCGAGAGCAATGTGCTCAAGCGTCTTTGGTGGAGCTGCATATGCCGGGATAGGACTATATCCCTTGGGCTTCGCCGACCCATTCAAATTCCAGTTGATTCCCCCAGGCCACAGTTCCCGATTTTAACAGAGGACGACCTTGAAGCTGACATTCGAAGATCTAGAGTGTATGACTCGAATACTAAACAGATCTTAGTACAGGTCTTGATCGCCCAGTGCGAGCTCTCACTACTCCTGACTTGTATCCTAGAGATGTCATCTGCGCGAATACCCGTTACGTCGCCACTCGATGCCGTTCACAATTTACAGAAACTGAAGAAATCAATGTCCAATCTAGATACATGGTATAGGCATATGCACAGCACATTTCTCTACGCCTATATGATTCCCGATAGACGCAAGTCCTTGACGCTATACATAAGTATCATTCAGATGTACTACCAGTAAGTACAGCATCGTGTACCGTCTTCTATTCGGCTGAATTCTTTTTAGCTCTGCAAAGATCGCCGCGTGCAACTGTGCATTGTTCTTGTCAATGGCATCATCATCATCATCATCGCGAGGAGTAATTGGATACGGCGGTGAGGGAGACTCTACCAAGTTAGAACTCGAGTCTGCGCTCCATGGTAATACAAAAGCTCTGGAACGCGTTACACAAATGGGTTTAACTCAATATCTCCCCATCACGATGTAAGGCCTTGGCCGTATCGGATCAAAGGGATAACGTTAACTAGTCCACAGAACCGCATTTATTGCACTACCACTGGCATGGTCCTACAGCAGACTGCGCGCAATGCCAGAATCATTATGGGATGAAAGCAGAAAACAGGACCTGAAGCTATATGTCGCCGTCATGAAAGAGCTACAATTTCGCTATCAGGGCACAGAAGAGCTGCTAGGACATATTCGGACCGCGATCGATTGTGACAGACAGAGGCTTTCCCGTTCAGATCATGAACGACACCATAAGCAAAGGGACTTTATCACTGGACTTGAGGATGAAAATGTGACGCAGCAAGCGCATGAAGTAACAGCTTCGACAACGCCCGACATGGTACAGCACCATCCGCAACAGCGTATGGGACTTGCCGTTATAGTAGATATGGTTTTATCGAAGGGAACGTTTCCAAAGGAAGTCGAGATACCAAGATCACTCCGATTGTTCCATCCCACCGCGCACCTAAGAACCTCCAAAATCCCAGATGAACACCAGAGATTCAACATCCCAAAGGAGGCTCAGGGGCGGATATTGCACAACTTTGAAGCTAGCACCAGCTTCGAAATAGACCATTCACAGAGCAGCGGAGCGAATTCTCAAATCCTTCTTAACTGCCCCAAGCCCCAGCGCACCGAAACTGGCACAGCGTGCAAAGATGTTTCCTGGGACAGTATTTTGGACTTGCAAGGATTTCCCCGGCCCGCGTCTTCTTCATTTTCTTATCGTGAGGAAAAGGACGGGAATTTTGATCTAGACTCCGCTGTTGCGGACTTCATGCCATATGCCGATCTTTTGCAAGATATATTCTCTTCTTAACTGTTGAGTATCATGGATCGAGCATCAAAATAATGAATATAGAATACTCTTGAATTCTTCCTGTATAAGATTCGCAATCTGAAAAGTATTGTTACATAGCATTTGATACTAGCTGCAATGCAGCATAACAGCCAAGTATCAAAGCTCAGAACAAGTCCGTGACTGCCCCTTCAGAGGCGTTACTAACCAGACGCGCATATTTTACGATCGTTCATCGTCTTATCAGGTGATTTCGTGGTTTCCACATAGCAATCCTTGCATTCAATTCCTAGTCGGTTATATTTGCTATCTCAAGTTTCCTCGTTTTTGAATCTATCTTTACGACGTCACCATCTCGTACCACTGCAATAGGCCCACCCTCGAACGCCTCGGGAACTACGTGTCCCACAATCAGCCCGTGACTAGCTCCAGAGTACCATCCATCAGTGATCAGTGCAACGTTTTTGTAGCCGCCTCCAATGAGTGTCCCTGACGCCCTTAGCTGTTCAGGCATGCCTGGTCCTCCTTTTGGGCCTTCATAACGCACCACGAGAACGATTTTCTCATCCTTTGGTATGGTTCCAACATCTAACGCGTCGCATAATGCTGATTCCTTGTCAAACACCCGTACCGTTCCCTTGAAATACGCATCGCCACTAATCTTTGCGATTGCACCCCCGGGGGCAAGATTACCGTACAGAACCTGGATGTTACCCTGAGGCTTCAGCGGCGAATCCACTGGGCGAATGATTATCTGGTCTTGTGGAAGCGATAGCCATTTTTCGACATTCTCTGTCATAGTCTTTCCCGTCACAGTTGGAACCAAGCCATCAATCATGCCAATCGCAATGAGCAGCTTCAGAACAGCAGGGATTCCTCCAATAATAAAAAGATCTTCCATGGTGTGTCTCCCACCTGGAAGCATATCGGCAATTACGGGTGTTTTCCGTGATGCTTTGTGGAAATCCTCGAGCTCAAGCTCTACATTGGCCGTTCGAGCGATTGCGAGAGTATGGAGTACCGAATTCGTTGAACATCCAAGAGCCATGATGAGTGTCACAACATTCTCAAAAGCTCGTCTTGTGAAAAGGTCTCGCGGGCGGATATCCCTGCGTAAACACACCTCCATGGCCTGGCCTATGCGACTGCATTCGCGGAGCTTAGTCGGGGAAGAGGCTGGAGTACTCGAAGAACCAGGGAGACAGAATCCCAATGCTTCAGTTATCATGGCAAGGCTATTTGCGGTGTACATGCCACCGCAGGCGCCAGGGCCGGGTACTGCATTTTGCTCGATATCATCGATAATTTCTTCAGCCGTGTGACAAGAGTCCTTCACCCAACTCTGAAGAGTACCCAATGCATATGCGCCTCTAGCTTCCGATGGCGTGTTCATGTCGATTGGCTTGTTCAGGATTTTGCTAAAGCCACCCCTTTGAGTACCACCATAGACCACTATAGAGGGACGATTGTGCCTTGCCAAACCCATCAGGACTCCAGGCATATTTTTATCGCATCCCGGTACAACGACACAAGCATCGTGGACTTGCGCACAAGTAACGGTCTCTATGCTGTCGGCAATTATCTCCCGAGATTGAAGTGAGAAACGCATGCCTGTCATACCGTAAGGCGCGCTTAGACTCTTTCCTCCTGTAGAATGTAGGATGGATGCTTACCATCATGACCCATTGTGATTCCATCCGACACACCAATTGTGTTGTATTGCCATGCAAGGAAGTCTTGTTTCATGATTGAAGCCTTGATCTCCTTGCCAAGATCAAGCACTGTTCATCTGTTAATTGTTTTGGCAATATTTTCCCTCAAATCTGAATACATTCTTACAATGCATGCTATGTTGACCCGTTAGCTAATGAACCTGGACATGGAGAGAAAATGGAGACCTACTTGCATGGATTTCCTTCCCACCACACTGTAGCCACACCCACATGTGGCTTGGTCTGCATTGACATCGGATCTTTTACACCTGCAGCATAGAGCATGGCCTACCTGGAATTAGACTGAGTTATTTCTACTTGAGTTGATTGGCCCTACTTTGGCTGGCGGATAGTCATGGCCCCGTGTCAAGAATGTTGAATATCTATTCAACGCTGGGGCGCCGTTTGGTAAAGTTTGCCCAGGTTGCAAGTGCACAAAGTCGATGTAGTCGCGCGGGGAGTTATACTCATCGCTCGTTTCCGGACATTGGGACGCCATTACAGCAATGCGATTCGAATACAAGATGTCTGCAGTGCAGTTAAAGTTGATATACTGAACACGCTTGGGGGAGTCCTAATCAGTGATTTGGGTTCCGAGAATGAAATTTACTTTACCAGCAAAATCAAACAACTCTTACGAAATCCAACTGCAGTGTTCATTCATTCCGTAGTACCGGGGTCTGGCATGCGGTGTTCGGCTCCTCATGGACCGAATCGAACCGGAGCCCGCTAGATTTGATCCGAATCGGATGTCTTTACAGCGTTAGCCACACTCTACAATATACTTTGGATTCTCGAGCCAGTGCGAGTGCGCATATAGTCGCTATCGAAGGTCTACAGGCGGGGAAGCCGAAAGTATAACCTCGCCTAAATGGCTGTTCCATCAACGGTGGCTTCGTGTAGAAAGGGCAGGGAAAAGCGTATTGAATTAACCGACTTTAATGTTATGTATATAGAGTACCTTGTCCGCACAAGAATCAGTGAAGTAATATTCGCCACTGTTTCTGCCCTATTTGTGTGGTCCATTAATCGGCAATAGTGATCTTTCTTCTCTTCTCCGGACCTCATCTCATCAAAAACTTCTGGAGTAGGTATGGGAAAGCGTGTAATCTTTACCGGCGGTTCTGGTAAAGCGGGATATTGGGCCATCAAAGAACTCCTGAAACATGGATACAAAGTTCTGAATCTCGATCAGAACGTCCTTAACAATGTTGAGGCTCACACAATGCGTTGTGATATGACCGATGCAGGCCAAGTCTACAGCGCATTCAGTACACAGCTTGCAGAGAGTGAGCCACTGGAACTCGGCGCACCTACACCTCCAGATGCCGTCATCCACTTTGCAGGCTGGGCGCGGCCGCTGCTTGCACCGGATCGATCAATCTTCTGTGACAACGTACTTGGATATCACAATGTGCTCGAAGCAGCTTGTAAGCTAGGAGTCAAAAAGATCATACTCGCCAGTAGTGTAACTACCTATGGTGTCTCATTTGCGCAAGGGCCGCGATCCTATTCTTCATTTCCTATCGACGAAGACCTCGATGTTAACCCAACCGATCCCTATGCGCTATCTAAACTAGTCGGGGAGAAAATGGCAAGGTCCTTTGCGGCACGCTTTGGTATTGACGTTTACTGTCTTCGCATTGGCCGTGTTATTGTTCCTAACGAATACGACGCTGTGTTCGAGAAATATGTATACGAGCCAGAATCATGGGCGGTGCATGGATGGTCTTATACCGATGCTCGGGATCTGGGACAAATGTGTCACCGAGGCCTTGAAGTTGATGGGTTGGGTTTCCAGGTATTCAACGCAACGAACGACATGATCACAAATCGCGGTCCAACCAAGGATTTCCTAAGCCAGCTTTATCCCGAGATACCATTTACAAGAGAAATTGGTGAATTCGAGGCCCCCATAACAAACAAGAAGATCCGTGACCTGCTGGGGTTTGTTGAGGAACATCATTGGAAACAGTATTTTTCTAAGTGGAGAGAAGATGTACAGGAGCGTGAAGACCCGGCATAAACGAAACAACGTAATATGAGCAATGCGATAGTAGTAGCGAAGTATTTTGTAGACCAGCAATTTAATTCTATCTTTAGTATGCTCAAACTCAGTACTGTAATATAAGACAATGATACAGAATCGGATGAGGCTATGCGGAAGACTTACGTTGACGATATGGAGTTCCTCCATGTTGGTGAAGAAAAGACATATGCCACTGAGTAAACTAGTAGCATATGGTCAGAGCCAATGGATCTGCTTCTTGTCACGGATCGCCTACCAGCGTTGTAGGATCGCTCATTCCCAGCCTCGCCTGTCTTTCTTGATACAAGCGCATTGTGATGGAATAGTCAAGACTATTAGTAGCAGCCAAGCACCGATAAATATATGGCTTGTCAAGCTGAAATCAATTCAAAGCAGCTTACTTTTGCACAGAGATTATCTCGTACTGTTCAAATTATGCTGATCACAATAACTGTATAACATCCTACATCTGGAAAACAGCTCTTTAGAACTCCAAAGTGGGGAGCAGTAATGCTGAATATAAAAGAAGCCATCACCATACTATGAAGTGTGAAATTTTCACTATCCCATGTGTGATCAAAACTTTGAGGCAATCATTCTGGTCCAGTGGCAATGGTCTATATGCGGCATATCACCGCGATCGCGGCATTTGGTCCCCAAGCACTGCCTTTCGCATTCCCACGGACATTCAAACCTGCTCCAGGAAACTTTCCCGCAAAGGGAGATGGCGACTTCGCAGGTGGCATCTTCAGTGTTTCTCTTGCAGATCTGGGAAAATATGTTACAGGCGGGAATGGCGGAGGCAGCGAAGCGCCTAAAGGAGCTGGCCAGAAGACTTCAGGGTCGAGCCCATATCCAGCACACATCCTCACTGATTCTTTGCTCCCGGGACCTACCATATTTGCACCTAAATCGCCACCAACTGGCAACCTCAGTCTACCTTTTATTGCATGGGGTAATGGAGGGTGCACGCTGAATGCCGCACAATGCGAGAAATTCTTAGTGGAGATTGCCAGTTATGGGTACGTGATCGCAGCCGATGGCACGCCAACAGGCTCAACGGGCACAAGTCAGCAAAGCAAGGTACAAGACATGCGGGACCCAGTAGACTGGGCGATGGCTGGAAAGGCAGCCAAATATGGAAATATCGACTTGGCCAAGATCACAACCGCCGGGCATAGTTGCGGTGGGGCTGGAGGCGATGAGCACTGCATATCATGATGACAGGTAACTAAAAGTGAAAGTTTCGTAGGCTATCAGACAGCCGACAAGGATGATCACAGAGTCAAAAGAATCATGATGTTCAACGTCGCGTCCAAGATGATCGTCGCTATCTCCTTCAGGAGATCAAACTTCCGGTCGCCTATTTCATCGGAGATAAAAGTGACATGGGATATAGCACTGTAAGTCTTCTACAATACGTGACAACGGTCTTTATCCCTCACCACGTACCGTGGCGAAAGATTATCCACTTTTGAATGCTGGCTTACCGAAGCTTCGCGCTAGCCTTGACACGGGACATGGAGGCACTTATTCTGCCACAAATGGTGGCAAATTTGGCAGGGCAGCGGCAGCATACTTAGAGTGGCAGTGGAGAGACAATGCTACTGCGAAGGCTATTTTCCTTGGTCCAGAGGCCCAGGGAGCTTGGTAAAGGATAATTGGGTTGTGGGGAGCGCCAATTGGTAATTCTAATTCCATCGCGCTTCTTTGCAGCAATAAAAGCGTCAGAAAAGGAATGTATTGAAGGAGAACATTGAGACTTATCATACATCTTTTCCTGAGGCTCTCAACACCGTAACTTATTCATCTTGGAAGAGCGTTTCTGACAGTTATGGCGATTTGAATCGACCTTGATCCGTTTTCGTTGGCCCATGCCCAGTACTGTATTTCAGGGGGTTGATCGACATAACAAATTAAATCAACCTCCTCTCTTCTCAAACTCCACATAACCAATTAAGTACTATTTGATTTACCTAACAGTTACCAGCAATGCCTCTCCCACAAGCTAATATTGCTACCCAAGATTTACGGGCTACGCGTTTCCTCCAGCTTATTTGCTACGTTAGCGAGCCGTACTGCTTTCTGACTTGTCACACCTGTCGCGTTGTCCTCCCTATTACCCGAGTAACCACTTACTTTAGTAGCACAAAGAGCTACTCCTATAACCGAAGCGACTGCATTTAACTAATAGAAGCGTGGAAAGCCCTCTATCTATCCTCCTATCCTATTAAGCTCTACAACAAAGCCGACCTACAGAACTAGACCCGTCCGTCTATACCTACTACTCCTATTCCCTAGCTCCCTATTATCCGCGCCTTCTACTGCCGCTACTTAGATCTTACTACGGGTAGACGGTGCCCTATAATATTTTCCTAGCGGAGTTTAATACAAAAGTATTACTAAAAAATACACGGGTTGCAGGACGATAGGCGCAGAGAACGTCTGTCTACCCACAATTAACAACGTTAAGTAGAGAAAGAACTTTAGGAATCAAATGTTCTATGCTAGCGCTTAATAGTAACTAGCTACGGTTCCGTACTATAGCGCGTTACTTTATCTATTAATTCCTAAGAGGATTTATCTATCTTAGGGCTTTATTATAGTAATATAAGTAATTCTATAAGTAGCCACATTACTACCTAGGAGTAGATAGAGGCCTGACTTAATTAGCAGACTCTAAACTAGTTAGTAGCTAGCTTAAGCCGTCGCTATCTAGTAAATATCTCCCCTTATATTAAAAAGACTAGGTAGATAAAGCATCTTACTAGGCAAGACCTTACTATAGTAGCATAGTTACTTATACTACTAACTTCTAGAGAACTAGGCTTAGAAACACTTATTTATTCTTTTAATATACTTATTAAAAATACACGCTAAAATGTTCTCTTAGAGGAGATTAATACCTTTATACTCTATCGTGTAAATAGCTTTATATACGGCTAGTTATATAAAAAACCGCTTTACACGAAGCTTTTTAAGGGTACTTACTATAAGTATAAGGCAATCTAGTATAAGGTATTATACTATATCTATAGACTTGCTATCCTTTATAATAGTCCTAATCTTTATTACGTACTAAGTTTAACCTAGCTTAAGTTACTTAGTCGGATTCCTACTAGCGAGTTAGATACTAGCGAACTATAATAGGCTTGCCTTAACTTTTACCTCGCCCTTCTTAACTATAAACTCTATAGGAAACTTACTAATAGTATTTTAGTTAGGTTTCTTACTACGCTTAGTATTAATAAGGATTGTAATAGCTTAGATAATACTATTTAGTTTACCCTAAAACTATCTACTCTTATTAAGCTTACTCAGCTCTTAGTTTTACAGTATACTATTACTAAGAATAAAGTAGGGCGTATATAATACCTAAATGAGTTAGTAGCTAAGCTATAGAATTAGTTTATAGTCTATAGTAGCGAAACACCTATAAATTAGATATTAAACTTGCGGGTATATAGAGTAAGACTGCGAGACAACACGATAAGCCTAGAATGTATTAATTAGTTAGATAATAGGTAGCAGCTTTCTTACAAATTACTTGAGTTCTCTATGAATAGCCTGCGATGGTTTATCCACGACTAGGTTGTGCAAGCTTAAAACCAGCTACATGATCTTCTTTTACTCCCTAAAGAAGACGTTGATGTACGATCCCGGCGGCTCCCACAATTGCGCCTCTCTAGCGTAAAAGATAACCCTACGAATAGGTCCGCTTACTACAGTTTCCTTAATGATGTGCGCAATGCTGATATCTTGGGTAACCGGCGCCGTTATCTGTTGCATCAAATCCGCAATATGCCCCGCCTCTATCGCCGCTTCTTTAGCGATCCTAACACGCTCACATAGGATACGCAGCAGGTCTATAGATATCTACAACTTACTAAAGCCTTCCTGCGACGTATCCTCCTCCTAACCCATATGACGGGTGGCAAACCTGCCCGCGGTACTGAGTTGCTTACTCTCCGCTGGCGCAACTCGTTTCGCAGCGAGAATGGTATGGTTGCATTTGTAACATCTTATCATAAGAACTACTCCACGAGCAATACAACAAGGATGATTCACCGGTACCTCCCGCCGGAAGTTGGCGAACTCCTGGTGTACTACATTTGGTTAGTCATTCCATTCTTAGAGCAACTCCATATCCTTTCACCGGTACCTGGTCATGGGAATCCGGGGTCGTTGCTATAGCCTGCAAGTCTTGCCATGTCTGCTGGAAAGAAAATGGCCATACTAAAGAAGAAAAAAGATGCCGATAGCGTACAAGATCTGCGAGGAGAGACACCACTCGAAGAAGAACCATAGGATAGCGCACGGCTTGGAATGGTGATTAAGGAGGAGATGAAGCTCGGGCTGAAGACCACTAGGAGCATTCTCCTGTAGCGCCACGCTACAATTGCCATTTCAAGAAGACATTTACCGGAAGGTAGCAAGTTCAAGCGCGACTACGGCCCGGACGAGAAGAACACAGCGATAGACCTACAGGCAGCACATACCTCTAGAATAGCGGGTATCTGCTACGCACGCGACCTGCGCGAAGCTCCAGGGCAGACAGCATCACTACGGGCTGAGTTTCGTAGCCTCAGCCGCAACTGGCACACATACCTTAGTTTTAGTGTACCGCTACCGCCACGTAATGAGCCCGAACAACGGCGTCTAGACAATTCTGCGCAATCTAGATTACAGAATGGTTATAGTAACCAAACGGCTAGGCTTAAGCGGGCACGCGAAGAGATTAAGGATAAACTAAACAGCTAGATGCAATTGGAGAGCGTGCTACGCGTTAATAATAAGAAGACGCACGATTTAGGCAAGCGCAAAGTCCAGCGGATAGGTTAGTGGAAGTTGTAGCCAAGGGAGGCAATTCAGTCAGGGTAAGATTTGCTGCCCTAGTTGGTTTGCCCCTAAGGATTATTCAAAGGGTGGGTGGGTGGCCCGGAACCTTCTATTTATTAGGGGTAAGGTTACAGGGGAGGGGCGTCCTTAGAGAGCAATATTTGTTGCCCTCCGCAGAGAGCCCCCTCTACACTACTGCTAGTATCCCTCGCTCCGTTAAAATCCGCCGCACACGGACCACATTTTTCAGCCAATCAGAGCAGTAGGATTTTCAGACGATTATCAAATACTAGATTTCGATCGTGATGTCACAGGGGATAGATCCATCAAATTCCATCACAAAATTACTTACTTTTACATTTCTTTCAATTAGGATGGGTCGCCTAGAAGATATAGACACTGTCAAGTTTATAAAGTACTTAAATAGCAAGTAGAAACCCCCCCTTCCAGAGGCAGGGCCACCTAAGGATTAGGGTCCACTCAAAATCGACGAGAATAGCATGTTTAGAGAGCCCTATTTACTAGATAGAGTAGATACTAATTCCCCTATTAAGCTTTTTTAGCTATTTTTCTTAGAGGAGCTTCTTAATAGGATTGTATATTATATAAATCAGCAAGCTTAGCTTTAGGATGCCGAATTCGCACGTCATTAGGCACCTACGTCTATATCAGAGCTATATCTATACTTAGGAATCGTTATCTACATAGGCGTACACCCTAAGGCGTCAATTCAAGAGTATTGGGTTCAGTTACACCCACACGCGCCCACACACTATGTGAGTGAGTATATAGGACAAACACGATTTAAACAGCTTGATCGCTTCGTCTATCTTACAACGCCGTATCAGGATTTTGCAAGCACGTTTGGAAGAATCTGGGAGGTGTCCGAGTACATCCGGGCGTGCTGTAGTCAGTATTGGACACTAGGGAGGCACCTCTGTGTTGACGAATCGATTATTCGATTTACTGGCCGCTCAAACGAAATTGTTACTATTAAAACAAAGCCAACGCCTACTAGCTACAAGATCTGGGACTTAACGAACGACACATGGGTGTACGATTGGCTATTCCACGCTAAAGGTGCTGGGCGTGGGCCTGTAGGTTTGAGTAACGACGACGAATTAGAGCATTTGACAAATACGGAGTCTGTTCCAGCTACTCTCCTACTCCGTCACGAGCTCGAGCCGAATCGACACGTGGTGCATACAACACGTTAATGTATAAATAGATCAAGAAGCTGCTAGGCATAATTATTCTAGGATTTATTGTCATGTGGCGGAGTAATTGTCCAAAAACGCGAGGTGGTTTTAGCGGGCCGAATGAATGGTGAAACACGTTAGGCCGGACTAAGCCATGGCTGCAAACCATTCATGTGACGTAGTCCTAGGCTTACACAATTTTTGAATGATCTTTCTCGCTGCCTTTGCTTCCTACGACCTTAAGATAGGAGCAGGTTCAAGAAAGATCCCCTTATGTAAACATGCGGACTACTTTGCCGAGACAAAACCTCTCCACAGCTAGGACCATTGATAATTAGAATTAAATAGAATACACTAGCAGGGATTAATTGATCTCGCTTAAATTTCGATAAAGCCGATTGACAAGAAATTAGTTTTGGGAAGGAGCTCGGGCTTTATTAATTCTTTTCTTTCGAGAGTTAGCGCTTCCTTACACGGACCACCACTGCCTCAGTACTCACAAAAAGGAGCTCCTTCGTAGAGTACAAAGTCGCATTGTAACGCTCAGTATGTTCAACGCGCCGGGCTTTATTATCGAAACTGACATGTTTAATTTATATTTCGCTTTGTAATTAGCATTTTGATTCGATTTTCGCTCCCTCAGATACAGTCTGTGATCACCAATACCGGTTGTCAGTCTACGACAAATCAACCCACTCCGAGTCTTCAGTATGAAATGGAATTCGATCGTTGGCCTCGGCCTGCTAGCTCCTGTTTTAGCGGTCTACATTTGGCCCAGCAAGCAGGACTCAATGGACGATCTTTTGTTCCTCCAAGCTGGCTACATCAGAAATGGAGCCCTTTCCGACCGTTCGTGTCCCTCGCTAAAACCATTCTCGAAAAGCTGTGAAAAACTAAGTCGAACGCAGAAGTTCTCACCTGTGACTTTGGTGCAGGCGAGCCCGGAATCCAGAAAGCTGCAGAGTGGATCCGAACCGCTTTCCACGACGCGGCTACTCACGATGCGTCGACCAAAGTTGGCGGCCTGGACGCCTCGATTCAATATGAGCTAGATCGCCGCGAGAACCTAGGCGGTGCACTAAATAATACAATGGCAGATATTTCAAGTTCAGTGAACATACATAGCTCAGCAGCGGATGTGCTCGCTCTATCCCTTGTCATGGCTGTGGCTCGGTGCGGTAATCTTCACGTCCCATTTCGCACTGGTCGCAAGGACGCGATGGAGGCTGGTATTATAGGTGTACCAGAAGCCCATACCGACCTTGAGACAACGAAGAAGAGATTCCAGATCGCTGGTTTCAATGAGAGTGAGTTTATCGCCTATATATGAGGTACACTTTGGGTACTAATGCTCTCAGCCGAGATGATTACCCTAGTTGCCTGTGGACATACCGTTGGAGGAGTCCACTCGGTCGATCACCCCGAGATTGTGCCTGGGCCAGTCAGCCCCGAAAATAAGGCCGCATTTGACACTAGCTCCGGCGCCTTCGACAATAAAGTGGCGACCGAATACCTGGACGATTCGACTGCCAACCCCTTGATTCGCAATACCAACGACACGTTGAATTCCGATAAGCGTATTTTCGCTTCTGATGGCAATGTTACGATACAAAAATTCGCTGACGAAGCCTACTTCAAATCTCAATGCGAAGTTCTCTTCGAGCGTATGCTTGATCTTGTCCCTGGCGATGTCACGCTTTCCGAGCCTCTTGTGCCAGCAGATGTCAGACCATACATTGAATCGTATCAATTCAAGGGCAATGGGACCCTCGAGTTCGCTGGCCACATCCGTGTTCGCACCTCCCCGGAAACTGGTCGAGATGCAAACTCGCTTACGGTCGCCATCATCCCTACCGACCGCAACGGCAACCAAGGTGCTGAGGTCACAACTAAACCCGCTACATTCCGCGGCGGTTCCTCGTTCGGCTACCTTCGCGAGACGTTTCAATGGTTTGAGTTTAATCAGACATTAGCATCCAACCAAGCCCTCAAATCCTTCAACATTCGCGTGGGCGCAAATATTCATGATAACGCTGGCACTGGTGGATACCCCATTAACCCTGACGTCATCTTTCAAGAAGACCAGTCCTGCGTTAATTTCGATGAGACAACAGACAAAGGCAACCTGACCGCTGTTGCTGCCATATCAAAATCACTCCTCGTCCACAGCGCTATCATACTGCAGATGCGAGTCGTCCAGAAAACTATAGTCCAAGGGAACTTCATTCCCCGCCTTGGAGAGGAAGTCGTTCCAATGGTACGGACAAGCAAGGAGAATGAAGGTTATGTGTATTACACTGGCTCTGTGATTGTCAGTCGCTCTGGTCTTGACACTTCCTTTGACTTGGAGGTCGGCGACTCGAAAGTCGAATTCATTCAGACCAATGAGCTCGGCGGCGGCAAATTTTGTGCAGCTTTGTAATCCTGTAAGGATCGTTATGTCTTAAGGCGGTAAATAAATAGCTCTACCCGTACGGCGAACTTCTTCAATAAGAGAACGAGATTTGAGGGTCAACGAAGCTCCTGAAGCAATATACCTCACGCTAGAGGCAGAGATTTTGCGGAAAGCACAACGACTTTTCTTCTCAGCTTTTTGATTCGAAGATTGCAAGGTGACTGGTTTCCTAGCTTACATTTGCAAGCCTCGAAATAATTTGATATACATCTTGAACGATCGAGTACTCTCCAGGGCACCTACTCTAATTTTACGAACAAATCCAGTGCATTTGTTTGCTTTGCCTAACAAACCAGGGGTGGTTGCACGGACCAATGGAGCGCATTTGTTTACTTTTTGAAAGTGAAATTGTTTGCTCTTCCCATACTCTGAATTCGATGCAAATAGAATATATCCTGTAGCTAGCTCTACACTATAATATGCCCGACCGAGAGGATACGAAAGATTGCCCCGAATGTTCGCCAGGTGTGGTTAAGCGTTACTCGCCCACCGCGCCAAGTTACTGCGTAACTTGGCCCTGTACCGTATTACATCAGCGAACGCCCGGCCCCACCGAACGCCCACATTTCAAAATTACCCCCCTTCACGCCGCCATTATTATCTCCACCAATATGGGCGATATAGACGCTGCGATTGCAGCAATCGAATCCCTAAGTATAGGCGAAAAAGTTAATTATTCAAAAATTGCTTCTATCCATAGCGTTAATCGATGTACTTCGTCCCACCGATATCGTGGAATCTAGAAGGATAGGAATAAGGTCGAAGCAAATTTACGACTCCTTAACACTACCTAAGAACGGTAGCTTATAAAATATATAAAATAGCTTACTAAGTAAGGATTACTACCTACGAAAGATATAATTCGAAATTTTGTAATAGCTATTACTAAAAGAGACGTTAGAAAGAACTAGGTTAATTACTTTATACGGCGCTACTTAGATAAGCTAATATCGCGATAGACGACTAGAATTAATAATTCACGATACTAAGCTAATTCGGTATATAAATATAAGCTCTATTTTAACTTATTACGCGATAAAATCGAGCGGTATAAAATATAGCCTAAGTATATATATAATATAGATAAAAAAGGATTTCTAATTAGGATAATTAGTAGAAAGATAAAGAGGATCTTCTTAAAATAAGAGTAAAGTAAGAAGAGCTCTTAGTAGTATATATAGGATAGTAATAGGGAGTAGATAACTATAATTACTTGTATTTATACCGACGGTAGCTTACTAAGTCCTGTACTAATTTATTAAGCTCTATTAGGTGATATATGTAAGAAAGGTTATATTGGCAGCGGTACGCTTATATAATAATAAAACAAGTCTAACCTGAATAGTCTAGTGTAATCCTATTTATAGGATATAAAAAGGTAGGAAGTATACTAAATATAGAAACAAGACTAGCCTGAATAGGCTTAGTGTAATAATAAATATTAATAAGGATTGTATTATAATTAAAAGAGTAAAATGAGTGATGTTTTTGTGTCTCTCTTCTAGGAGAGATAAGAGCTATATTTATATACAATTTAATGCCAAGCCACTAAGCTTTTATAAGTAATTATATCCTACAAAATAATTCCAAATAATAATTCCAAATACTTATTCCAAATACTTTTAGCCAATTATATATTATACTATTATATAGTAAAACTTTAATTATTATATAATTGAACTTTATAATTATATACGTCATATGTAACACCTATTACAGTCCGGGACCCCTACGGGAAGTGCTCGGCCCCTAACGGGGACTAGTTAGGTCCTGTAACCCACAGATATACTCTAAACCCTAAACCCTTAAGCTTCCCTTAAGGATTTATCTATATATATATTAATATAAGCCTATTATATCTTACGTACTTTACCTACCTACTAGTTATTCCTTATAATTTAAATTCTTTATACTTCTTTTTAGAATAAGAGTTAGGTAAAGATACCTATAATATAAAAGACCTACCCTTTTAAATAAGTTTTAGATAATACCTAGACCTATTCTAAAAATAGATATAATAAACTATAATAAAAGAAGAAAAGTAATTAATTTCTTTCTAAATAAATTATATACTACTAATAGAGTAATAGTAAAACTATACTAGAATAGTACCTCTTAAATAATTAGTACTAAAATAAATAATAATAGTAATATAGAAGAAACCTTACGTTAGATTAGGAATAGAATAAATCTTTATAGTAAACTATTAACTACTACTATTTCTAGTACTTCTATAGAAACTACTAAATACCTCTAGAGTAAGAAGCTAGATATTAAAGAGGCTAAGAATAATAAAAATAATAATAACTTAGTCTATCTAAGTAATTAATTATATAATCTACTAAGTTACTAAGAGTTCTCTTAAATAACGCGACCTATATATATATCTTGTAATAGGGTAAACCTATAAATCCTCAGGCTAACCTGCCCTCGGGCTCACAGATCAACCTTCAGCCAGGCGGAGCTACCCCGGCAGCGCGGAGCTTCTGTCCAAAGTACCGGACTTTGTCCGCAGTATTCGGACCTCCTCCGCCAAGCGCGGACTAGGCCCTATCTCCCCGGACTAGTTCTACTTTAGGATCTTACCCCTATTCACTTCGTATATATATATTCGACTCTATAGATTTTAGGAGTCATCGAGTTAATTTCATATCTCCAAGAGAAACTGGCATTTGCCCTCAGGGACCAGCCTGTTACATATCTAAAGAAAGTACCTAAAATAGAGGTATAGATACTAATATTATACTAATTAGACGTAATATAGTACTAAATACTTTCTAGATAAGCTATAAAGTAGACCTAAATTAGTTATATTTAGTTAAACTATATAAAGAACTATAGGAACTTAGATATAATAAAGTATCTAATAAAGAAATTAATAATCTTAAGAAATATATTATACTTATCTATAAAGACCTTAGAATAACTCTACTAACTACTAGAACTATATACGTTACTATAAATAATAGTAATAATAAATAAAGATTTACTATACTAATAAAATTAAAAGATATTCTAAT
>JAQGEP010000507.1:0-17927 GCA_028476805.1 Acrocalymma vagum
TTAGGTGCTATGTGAGGTTACAAAGTTTTCCGCGCACGAGCCGTATATCCGTGCACGATGGCGTAGCCTCGAGTATAGGCCTAGCCTGTTACACTGGTTCTCTAGGGACTATTTAAAGTACGAGTAGTCGCATACACGGGACAGATATCCTTTACCTTTTCCTTGATTTGTGCGTCCGTGAGGTCTAATCTGGTGCTGATCTTTAGTAATTTCCTTATATATTCAAGGCTGATATGACTAAGACGATGATGAGCCTTCTAGACTGGGTCGTCAAAATCCACAGCGCTATTGACTAGTGGTTGAAGTGGAGAAGTAGGAGCGATAACCTGGAGATGGTATAGGCCCCCCTTAAGGGTTGCATGGTAAAGTTCCTGCTATGCTCTATTAAAGAAGGTAAGGGCCTTGCTGTTACCAATAAAGGAGTAGTCCCCCTTGGTGACGAAAGCTGGTATAGAGAATAGGCTGAATTGTCTATTAGGTGCGTAGACAATTTTAGTGAGTTCTAGTTCGATGATAGTGCTAGTAGAGCCAGATACTTGGATAAGGATAGACCCAACGCCATGGACGTGAAGAGAAGTGTTATTTTTATTGGTGCCAACTGTTATTGTTGTTTCACGAAAAGTTTTGAAGAGAGAACGATTATTTATGATATGTACGGAAGCCCCGCTATTATATAACTATGTGTTTCTTTTAAGATTTGGATTATTATTGCCTACGAGCGCATGCCACTCTTTCTGAAGAGCGGGAATGATATGCATATCTTGAGTACTAGCCGTGTTTGCTTTGGTAAGTACTAAAGTTTTATTCTATCTATTATATGTTACCGTTTCCTTCTGCTGTTGTTGCTCTAGGACCGTGTTAGTGCGAAGAGTGTATGCAGAAAAATTGGGTGATATACAATAAGTCTGGAAACGTGAGCGAATAGCTTGAATATTAAGGCCTGTGACTAATGCAACGATACGTTGCGGCGTGCCCAAGGCGGAAGTGGCAAGATCGTCTTGTTGATTGTTAGATGTAGCGGCCGCAGTATTACTGGCTCGCGGTCCTTTGCTGTTAGCAAAGGTGGGCTTTAGTTTGGATCTATCCTTTTTTGTTCGATATTTATTAGAGGTGTGCCCGAGCTTGTCGTAGTTACCGTATTTTGGAACACCCTACTTCTTTGTTTGACGGTCCTTTTTAATATGCCTAAAGAAACTATAGTAATAGTATTTGGGTCTAAACTTCGTATCCTAGGAGTTATAATTTGGTTTAGTGTTATAAGATCTATCCTCCTCGTTCTAATTTATCTTGTTGTTTTCTTTGTACTTTAAAAGTTTGTGTACAAAGCTTTTGAATCTATTCTTATTTGTAGTGGTGGTATCTGGATCCGTTATATAGTATGTTTAGATAAAGGAGGTATACCTCTTTGGAAGACTATTAGCGACATCGCCTATGAGTTGTGAATAAGTATAGCCTCCCCTAGTGTCCTTAATCTGTTTGTAGGTATTGGTGAAAAGGTTAATGTATTCTCGCAGGGCCTTGAAGTTCTTTAATTTGGCATTCGCAATTTGATGTAGAGTATTATCGATGGTGGCAGCTCTAGTAGGCTTGTTGTGTTTTGCTGGCTCATCCCAAGTTAAGCGGGGATTGATTCGGGTGCTGTCGTTGATGTCACTGTAGAGATAGTGTTCAACAGCGGCCTGTAACAGTACGATAGCCGTGCGGACCAGCTCAGTGTTGTCTTTGTAATCGTCCAGTTGAAGCTTGTATAGGGTAACGGCTAATTGTATCTCGTGGAATCGGTAGCCAAGTTAGCCGAGCGTGCGACGACGCTCTTGGGACTAATAGAAGGCAAGTCTGGTTTGTTAAGGATCTAAGTAGTCCCTTTTTAGACATCCCAAACGTTGTGTAGTCGAGCGATGGGTTTGAAGGCTTTGACCCATTTGGTGTAATTAGTTGGACTAGATAATTTGACGAAATCGGTTCTAAGCATTTTGCTGGGAGAGTTGGTGGCAGTTATGTCGGTGATTTTTGCGATAATAGTTGAGGTGGTATGTGGAGTAAGGTTAATGTCTTCTGTAACTATGAAGATAGTTGAGTGTCAGCTTAGTTGCGTAGCAAGAAGCGCAAGGGGCTTATAACTACTTGGTTGGTTGAATGGAAGCTTATGATTCATTTACTATTCTAGAGATGCGGGAAGATAAAGAGTTGGCTGCCCGCCTCGCTTAGTAGTCACATGAAAGCATGTGACTAGTAACTAATGTGAGGTGAATATGAAGACCACGTGATAGATCATAGATCATACTAATCTAACAGGGGAGTTGCGAGTGTTATATTGATTGCTGCGAATGCTTTGCTGAGTGCTGCTAAATGCGGCACACACACACATGCACACGAATATATGCAAACCTCCGGATATCCTACGAGCACCACAAACAGCGAAAAAGTTGGAATCACCTGATTTCATGCTCAAATAATCAATAAACCCCTTCATCCTTGTCCTTCAACAACTCGAGAGACGTCTGTTTCTGTACCATCCATCCAATCATCCACCTTCTCCATTTGCTATTCCTTTATCTTATTCTCGGGCTTCGGCGAAATGGTGGCACATACATGGTACGACACGGACGGGGCACAACACTGGAAATGCACTTCACACTGTACATACATGTAAATTTCTCAATTCAATGACATAATTACCTAGTCCTTTCTACATTTTGCCGAATTAAATACCCATCACTTCATCAGTTAAAATGAAGTTCCCCTTCCCCGAGTACCACCCAACCTTTCTTTGTAGCGGAAAATGTTTACTTCATGACTGCTGTCAAAGAGAACAAAAAGTAACATAATACACATACATCACCAATTAGTAAGCTCTAGTTAGCCTTCAAAACAAAACCGACTCACAAGATTTGAGAGAAGAAAAATAAGGAGGAGTATTAAGCAACTAGGGGAAACCAGAACCATAAACCTTGCCACTCGAGCCTTAATTACCCTCTTCACCACCGCCAGCACAGGCTGCAATTGTAGATTATCCCAGCTTCTGCAATCCAACGAAGTTTTCCTCTCAGAGAATTCCATCACTACTTGTTCACTCCTCAGATGGCTTTCAGTACCATTAGACGTCCCTATACTCCACCCTCTTCCCACGGTCCGACTCCAAAATTCTTACGGTCCTCCTCTCCTCTACAAATGTCGCTGGCTTCCCATGCTCGTCAAACCCTTTCCAGGTGCTCACCTCCAGGAAGTCACCAGACTTATCGCTGCCCGAGTCCGTGAGATCTTCCCAATCCTTCTTGTTCGCAATCCGCTTTCGTGGAGGAGGCGGAGACAACGAGTGCCTTCGCTCAATAGTTCGAGAGTGTGAAGAAGACCGGTAGTGAGAATAGTGTTCCTGTACTGGAGATGGGGTTGATGGTGGAGGATGTGGAGTACGACTAGCAGACCGTAGAGGTGGGGAGGCATAACGAATGCGGGTGCTCTCATACCTCCTGATAGGAGAAGGAGAGACATGGCGAGGTCGGCTCATACGAGTTTTCTCGAAACCTCTTACTGGAGATGGCGAGGCTTGTCGCAAACGGAGCTGTTCCATGTTACGAGTGAGTGGAGAAGGAGGATGCTCTTCAATGCTGCGACGATAGCTGGTATATGGATGATAGTGATCGTCGTAATCGTCACTAGGATGGAGTCTATCAATCTCATACTCCACTCTCGTGGTCCGCTGCGTATTATGCTGCCCTTCAGATGCGGACTGAACTCGAGGAGTTCCGACAGGAGCAATTACGTCTTCCAGACTAGGCTTCAGAATTCCTCGTGGTGGTGATGTTTCTCGCACGACAGATTCGGTACTAGTAGACGTTTCTTCCGTTTCTCTCAAATAGCTTCGATGGTCAGGCATCACCGGTCGAAAAGCCCTAGGATGAGAAGCAGTGCGGTTCTCAGCATTACTGACCACACGCTCATGCCGAATCTTGATAGAAGGAGAGACACTGCGTCTTCTGGGTAGTAGCTCCGGAGACTCGCTGCGGTATACAACCCTTGTGGACCTTGAGCGTACAGGTGGGGGTGAAACGCTGACTTCAATGACTCTGGAGCGTGTGTGGACTGGTGGAGGTGGAGAGCTTTTCCTGCCCTTCCTATACGAGTAAGTAGGGACAACATCTGGCGGAGGCCATACCGCGCTATCTAGATGGTTATGATCAAGAATCGGAGTTGGTAGAGCAGGAACCCCTTCTGACACGGGTCTCATTCGGACAACATCTGGAGGCGGCCAAACCTCGTCATGCCGCGATCGTCGCGCACCACCTTCCGTCCTTCCCCTCACATCATCTTGAAGCGCGCGTAACCCTAGCTTCGCATGACTCTCGTTCGTCTCCAATACATCCGGGATACTGGGAGGCCGTTGAGCCACATAAATCGTCTCACGACTGCGCCCTCTTCCTCGGACCTCGCTGTCGATCTCGATCTGGGAAGACTTAGCACGCGAGTTTCTAAGTCTACCAGTCATATGGGAGCGAACATAGGTGAAGTTGCTCGACGAACGACGAGGGCTCTTCATCCTCTTCTTGCATTTTCGGCACGGAGTAGGAACCAAAGCACGACCAGGAATGACTGGATTATGACGATGGAAGCCAACAGAGCGCATTCGGCCACAAACGCTACATGTATGACATAGAAGAACTGGAACAGTCGCCATTGGTTGAGTTTGGGGTGCTTCCACGGGAGGAGGCGCAGGTGGAGACTGCCTATATTGTTGGTAATGATGATAGTGCTGGTTGACATGCTTAGACGCGGACTCTACCAATTCAGTCGAAGGGTTGCGCGATGCATTGACCTGGTTTACCAACGTGAGTAAAAGAGACTTTTGTGTTACTAGTAGATATGTACCAGAGGCATGGCGCCAGTCATGGCCGTAGCCATGTTTGCTTGCACACCTGTTACGAGCCTTGGGTCGAGGTACTGAAAACCCGGAGTATACCCTGCTGCTGGCTGTAGTCGGCCAGCAAAGGTACCTGGGAACTGAGAGAATCCAGATGGCCCCGGTTGATTGTGTGCGGGCTGAGAGACAACTGGAGAAGATCCCAATGGCGGTGGACGCTGAGGAAATGTGTGTGAAATGGCAGCAGCCTGCGAAGCGACGGGAGGACTTGGTGCGGCGGGAGGGACTTGAGCGCATGAATATTGCTATGGCATGTGAGAACAGAGTTTTCACCCTGCTTTGGGAAGAGATAGCTTCTGCATCTGGTCATCAGTATTTTTTGGTGACTCGAAACGTGTCAGTGTACTTACACGGGATACAAATAGGACTGGCCTGTGGTGGCGGACCCGCTTGGATACAGTGGGTTGTGTTGGCCAGATGTACCCATGTACGCTGAAAACGCCTTTCTCTGCTCTTCGTTTGTCATGTCTGCCATATTTGGCTGTGGAGGGAAGGTGTGAAGTGTGAGTGTGAGTGGGCAGTCGAGGAAGGTCCCAGGTAACCATGACCAGTGGCGGTCGGGAGACTTTATTTGGAAGTCAGAACCCGCAAACAAACGCGCGAGCGCCTAAAAGAAAAGTGAAGTGGCCGCAGACTAGTCAACTGAACTGAATAATGTACGCGAAGTCGCGGTCGAAGTGAAAAGGTAAAGGTAAAAGGTGAAAGGTATAATAACATTGGGCTGGCTACCACCTCACCTCTCCAACTTTCTCTGCCAAAAGACAAAACATCGTTCTATCCTACTATAGCGTCAATTGGCGAAGCCACCATCTACCACAATACAACTCTCTTTCTTCCTCCACCTCGAACGAAGGACCTCTAATGCAACGACAACAACAGCAACAACCATGACATTGGGACTTGAATATTTCTTTTCATTTTCCCCAAAACACTAACAAGAAAACGCCCGCCTGCCAAATAATTTCCACTTGACTGAGCAGCCTACTTTTACAATGCTCAAAAAAATCTACCTAGGAAATTTTCTGCTCAGGATGATGACAAACATGTCGTCCATTTCCTTTCTTTTTAATCTACCCTCAAAACCTTCGAGCCCTTCCTCTTCGAGGCCCTCTTCTTCTTGTGGCCCTTGTCAAACGCTACTGCGCTCTGGTGATCACGGCCAAAGTTGTCAAGGTCCTTGACCTTGTAAATCCTAATGATCCAGTTCTCGCTGGTGAAAGCCTCCTCAACGGTGCTAAGCTGCGGACCCTCGGCAGGCAGACGCGAGCCACGGACACGGTCCTGTGCCTGTCCAGCTGGGAAGAGCGAGTTGTAGTTGTAATAAGACATCTTGTACCTATTGACGTTGTTAGAGATAGCGGTGGAGTTCCAAAAGGTAATACTTACATCAAACTGTTCTTCATGGTGGGTGTGGCCTCATCGTCAACACGGTACTCACCGCGCTGTGTGAAGAAGTTACGCTCCTTGACCTCATCAGGCCAGATACCCTCCGCGATACGAACCATCCAAAGGAACTTATTAATGTCGTCACCGGAGTAGCCAAGAAGACCACCGAAGACAACCAAAACATAGTCGACCTCGTGTTGGCGCATAATCGGGTAGCTAACTTCCTCCCTCGAGCTCATCGCCTTACCGACTGTGGCGATATGCGTGTTGTTCCAAGTATTATTGTCAACAAGAGTGGGTCTGTCTGCCATACCGCCAATTTGGTAACCATAATCCCACCAGGACATGACCTTGGCATTATCAGGAGTGTTCTGCCTGAGCCAATAGTATGCCTCGCGATAATCATCGATGATGTGTTGGCTGCCGTCCGGAAGTCTGGAGGCGAGCACAACGGAGGGCGACGAATAGGCATTGGAAGTAACCCATGTGCAGTGAAGTACAAAGAGCATGAGGTATACAATGGAAGCTCCAACGACAGTCATCCTAGAGGCAAAAGAGTAGATACCGACATATGGGCTTCGCGTGGATCGAAGACCGTCGGGCAAAATAGATCCAGCTACCTTCTTGGCATCTGCGTTTCCGTCCTCCTTAGGCGCCTCGGGTGTCCTTGCGTCAAGATAGGTATCCAGAATCTGTGAGAAAGCGATGGCGGATGCAACACAGACAATTGGAGTGAGTGTGAGCATTAGACGAACCATGACACCAGCGAAATAGCTGGCAAGAACAGCGTAAATGACAATGAAGACTTGCTCATCGGTCAATTGGCGAAAGCACATGTATACACCAGCGGGGAATAGCCAGATCATCATGCTCAGATCGAAGAAAAAGGCGGGCCAGGCGGTAGGCTGATGCTCGGAAACGGAGGCAATGATAGGGATATGAATCTTAGCATATCCAGTGTCCCAGAGAGAGTAAAATCGGCCAGTCCAAGGTGCAATAACACCAGATACGGTCAGAAGGACCAATCCGCCGAGTGCAACGGTAAAGACAAGGAAGACCAGAGCGCGGAGCAGAGTCTGGAACTGCTTGCTTGGGAGCTGAACGCGAACCCACTCGACGAAGCCGACCAACTGGAGAAGGCCGAAGACACCTGATAAGATTAGTTGTAAACCCAAATGATGTATGACGTGATCACCTACCGAGCGCGGACATGTGCTCGCTACTCCTGATGGGCAAGAAGCCGACGAATGGAATCTGCATGCTAGCAAGCGTTCCCAGAGCATACCAAGAGGTGTAGCTGACATAAAGGCGAGGGCTATAGCGTCCCATGCAGATCAAAACGAAAGCGTGAAGCGGAAGCAAATTGGTGATGAAAACGTATCCACCCCACGCGGACACCATGTAACCATAAAACAGCGCGGTCAACGCGCCCCAGAACATAGATCCATTCTTCACTGCCTTGATCCAGAGGAAGAAGGTAAAGACAAGCAGGAAGATAGCAATTGCCTCGTTATCGTAACTTCCAGCGACCGAACGAGAAATGTAACCGGGTGTAATGCCCATGAAGGCGGCGGCGAGGAGACCCGCGGAAGGAGAAGTAACCATTTCATTGGTCAAGAGATAGGTAGCGAGGGCAGTAAGACCGGAAAACCCAGGTGCGAGAAGGACACAAATATTGCGAATGTCAACCGGGAGGGTCAGGAAGCGGAGGATGTGGTAAATGACACCGCTAGTTACCATCAAACCAGGATAGAGTGTACCGCCAGTAACTCGACCGAGTGGATGCCATGTTCCTATTCATCCGGAATAATCAGTTTTATGCTCGTACAACATCGACGAGGGGATCGCGGAGTGTGGAGGAGGCAGCGTACGATCATCAAACCAGTCCCAGAAGCTATAAAAGCCATGCTGAACCAAATACTTCGTCGCTCGAAAGTTGAACCATGGATCGACTTGAATACCAAATTAGTCAATTGATCATTTGGGAGCGCATTGGAACACATACATTCGTGAATAATACTCTCGAAACGGATGACGGAGAACAGACGACTGGCTACAGCTGCGCCCGCAATCAAGCACAGAATTACTACTCGGAGCAAGCCTCGAGTATTCCGACTGCTTGCATGCTGCAGCAGCGGGTTGGCTTCTGCGGCAGCCATATTTGGGTGTGGTTGTTGGAAAAGAAAGTTGTTGCTCGCTCGCAAGGCCGCGTCACGAAGCTCCCACAAGCTATCATCATGTTCACAGGTGTCAAGATCAAGATCGGCGCCGAGTTTCTCCGGCGCCGAATGCACGTGCGCACGCTAGTCGTTATACAACGGGCCATCTCCACATTCACAGCAATACCAAATCTTTCATCGATTCAGAAAAGATTATATTTATGGGTATCATATACTTAAAATATAGATACAGAAAAAAAATTCAAGCCCCCGTACGCTTCCCTAAACTTACTCAGTCAATCCCCTCCGTAGCCACATGATTGATCGCCATGCAAGTGGTACATAACTCATGACCACAAAGTATGCAATGCGCATATGTCGAGTATTCCCACGGTCCATTATTGCACAAACACTAAAAAAGAAACAATCAGTCTCTTTATCACTAAGCGGGATTGTCATTAAGAGAAGAAACTTACACAGTATCGCGATAACGACACTCTTTGCCGCTTCGTCGAGCTCGAACTATGCGATAACGCTGCTTCTGGCGCGCGTCTTTTCCTTGAGACCTCACTGGTATATGTAGCCATCAGATCGGCTGCTGAAGTCGTAGGATTAGAATTATTCTGCATCTGAACATCCTCGTGTACGTTTTGCCGAGCGCCTGGCGCATCGGGTGAAGGGGTCTCGTCAGGTTCTCCACCACCAGATGCTTCTGACTCTTCTTCCGCGTGCTTCGAGCTCTCGATGTCTCTATACACTTCTCCTTTCTTCTTCTTCGCGTCCATGCAGAGCCAGTTCTCTATGCGCTTCTTCTCTTTATTGAAGTGTGAGTCAATGTGGTCAAATCGCTCGTCCCACGCTGCGTTTCGTTCTTCGTTGAGCTTGACTATCTTCTCGCAAAACCCACACCAGAACTGACACTGGTAATTTCTTCCAATTCTGCACTCTGAGATCTCACACTGAAACTCCTTTTTGGAGAGATTGAGTTTGTGGTCCTTTTCAAGATGCCTAGAAAAGTCTTGTTCGCGTGGGAAGAGATCAGCACAAAGGGTGCCAGTGAAAAGGGAGAGTCGTTGACAGCGGAAAAATTCTTGTTGGTAGTGCTGAGAGTTTTCGTGGCGTTTCCAGTCTGATTTGGCGCCAAATCGTTTGTGACATCGGGGATATGTGCATCCATATGGCCTAGTGTGACGCTTCATGTGCTTCTTCATGTCACAGGACCGGGCAAGCGTAACGCCGCATAACTCGCACATAATCGGCCCTGAGGAGCCAGACCGGGAAGACCGGCGAGGCACATTCAGAGTTTTCCTGTTTTGCTTGAAAAGATTTGATATGCTTTGTGAGACGCTCAATAATTCCTGCTTGGTCAGAGTGAGCACGCCGGATTCATTGCTTGTAGAAGGAGTGCCCAAAGATGATTTCTCTTCTCTGCGCTTCGGGCCCGTTGCACCACATAGTATTTGCAAGACGCGGTCCTCTAGCTCATTCGAAACAGCAGGAGAAGAGGCTTGCATATTTTTCGAAAGCTGGTGTTGCTTCTGTTGTTGTTCGACCTTCGTCTGTGGTGCACTTGATAATCGCGGACGCTTGTCCATGGATGACCTACTAACAGACCGCTTCCGGTTTGAGAGCATACTGGTGCTATCCGATTGAAATGATTCAGGTTGATGTTGTGTCCTTGGAGACAGTGAATGGGCTCCTAGTCTTGGATGAGATTTGCTTGTTTCGATAATCTCACTTCCTGATCCTGGAATGATAAGTCGAGGAAGGGGCGGGTGTACATCGAGAGCAAAGCCACCAGGGTTGGCATTCATGGTAGTCCATGGACTTGGATCTTGCTCAGGGGTCAAACTAATTCCAACTGTCGGGTCTTCAAGGTCATTTGGGAATTGTTTCTCAGTACCAATTCCGGCGATAAGAGTAGGGTCCATGGAAATATCAGTGGGTGTCTTGGTTTCTGTGGGCGTATACATAGACCTTGGCTTGTCAGATTTCAGACTTAGGTGATCAGAAGATAGCCAATACGCACCTGTTGATAAGCTCTTGCTCATCCTCCTCCTTGTGCATCCGTTGGATATGTTGCTTGAAGTTATCAAGTCGCGGCCAGATTTTCGCTTTGTTTCTGCAGTTCTCAGATGCGCATTGGTACGAATTCTGGTATTGCCCGACCCGATGGACACTCTTCTTATGCCTTAAAAGATCATTGATTGTTGTGAAGCCTTTACCTTTGCGGCGACAATTCCTAATGTCACATTTGAATGGTTTCTGGTGCTTAAGCATGTGCTTTCTATTGTGCACTTGTCAGCATTTGCTTTCCATTGCCATTGACTGGGCTGACGTACTTATGATCTGATTTACACTTTGACATTTCGCCACAATCAGAGCATCTGAATTCTTTGCCCCGGCCGCTTCGGCCACTGTACTGAGATGCTTGATCTGACTGGAGTGGGAAGATTTCTGTGGGCTCGCTAGACGCGGCAGAATTGACGTTTATATTGCCCATCGGCACAGTTATATCAGTGGGAAGCTCTTGATTCATGTGCTCTGGTTCATTGCTAATAATCGAACGAGCGTAGTGAGTATGGTATCCAGAATCTGATCGCGCAATGCTATCTATTTCCGACACTACATCGTCACGGTACATTTGAAAATTCGCATTGGACTGAGACGCCCGGTTAGGGACGATGGTAGGAGCTCTCAGTCTTTCTGAGCTCCATGGCCCATCGTCGTAGAAGCGATCGAATGTTCCAGTGCCTGGGTCTATGTTGGGCCGGGAAAAATGCCCAGGCGGAGCGAGCAAGCCTGAATTAGGGCTTGGATGGACTCTATGATGTCGTTGCGCGCGATTTGAGTTAGACATTCCCAAGTAACTCGGAGATCTCTGCATGGGAGCAGGAGGAGCAGTCATTGACGTTTGAATGGAGGTAGTGGGGCTCGGTATGGAACTAGCCATTGTCCTCGAGCCTTGCATCGGCCATTGTGAGTATGAAGCATTGGTAAAATGTGTTGGCTGCGTATCGAAATACTAAAAGAGTTACTTTCAAAGCTAAGACTGACAGAGAGCGGATGGACTTACATTATCGTCAACGCTCAAAAGGGCTGACTGATTGTTGGTTCCCTGTGACATCGTTGCTATGCAAAGTTAGCCTTATCAGGCCTCCACACCAGCAGCCTATTCTATTGAGTAGCCACTAATGAATGCTCTTGCTATTTTAGAAGCGTTTTAAAAAATGCAAAAGAATAGAGAGCAGGGGATAGCGGGAATCCAAAGATTCAGAATAAGACATTCGACGCAGTAGTGGTGTAAGAGGGAAATCTCCTCACTCACCAAAAAGCTCACCCTTCAGCCTTATGCCTGCCTTGGTAATCGCCTGAGCAGAATCGGGGTTCGTTCATAGGACTCTGGCCTGCGCATGCGCGACTGTTGCATTAGTATATCCTCGTCCTGCAGCTCACCGCCCCAAGCGCTGACGAATGTAGCACGTCTGACAGTCTAGTGCAAATCGCAGGCACAGCGACAGCGGGGGAGGACTCTTGTCCCACGGATGTCCGGTGTAGAATCGGGGAAAGTGGAGCGGGCTGTCGCAACGTCAGGACTCGAGCATGGAATGCATGCGATGTCGTGTCTTTGTGTCTCGTGCCTTGTGTCTAGAGTCTTGCGTCTTGCGTCTTGCGTCTGGTGTCTGGCGACGACAAGGTGACGAGGTGAG
The DNA here is from genome assembly GCA_028476805.1 of Acrocalymma vagum. NCBI lineage: Eukaryota > Fungi > Ascomycota > Dothideomycetes > Pleosporales > Acrocalymmaceae > Acrocalymma > Acrocalymma vagum. Next base: position 12,174 of record JAQGEP010000507.1, read on the forward strand.
GCACCTTTTCTTTCACGGACGGGAGTAGCACCAGGGCATCAGGGCAAAAGGCAAAAGGTTGCCTTGTTGTTTCTGCCTGGTGTTCATGCCGCCAAGCTGACTCAAGCTGCCGCAATTGGACAACGTCGACAACCACCGCAACCACACGCTGGAGGACATGTGCCGTGGCTGTGTTGAGTCCTCCATCGCCGCGCACCAATCACGCGCTCAACGCCCACATGGCGATATTTGCTGCCAGCAATCGAGCAGCATCGAGTAGCGTTCGAGACTCTCTCGCTCGCTTCTCTCCCGTTTTCGCACTTACTTCCTGCCCTTCGTGGACGGGCTTACCGGCAGCAGCTTCTTGTTTCATGCCGGTAATATCGGCGCACATACTCCGTACTCCAACCACCCACTACACATACCGTACCTCCGCTCAAGGTTGTTGAGCGCAAGCCGCCACCAGACCATTGTCAAGACCAAGGCAAGAGTGAGACTGCAATGGAACCTCGTCCGAGATAGCCAAACAACGCCATCAATTCATCTCATCTTCGAGGCGCGCATTGCCATTGCTGGCTCTGGCTCTGGCACTGGCTCTGGCCCTTATCGTATCCTCGTCATTCCCCGGCGTACAGGCGGTCTGCGGCATGCGGTATGCCTCCAGCTCTGCTCGGCGCGCACAAGGCTGTCCCTCTACTGGCCAATCGCTCCATACGTCACTCCAGGATATAGATGACCGCGGAGCGCAACCATATGCCGACCAACTGACCGATAGCAAACATTCCCCCTCGTTAAGAAAATTTTTTTTTAAATAATCCCCAACCCGGGGAAAGGTATTCCATTGTGGAGTGTAGACTCCTAACGCTCGCAAATGCAAGTCATATATATAATGGCTCCAATAGAGAATAAACAAGGAAACATGTAAGAAACGAGACGGAAACGAAAGGACGTACGCCATACGTGTGCGTAAAGGTGGCTGTTGTTCATGATCCAGACCAAGGAAAAGTTCCACCCAAGCCGTATCCCAAACAAGCCATCTACTAAAATCAACTCCAAAATGCGAGAGGGATATATAACCATAACAAGACAATCATCATCAGATCCGAAACAGACATTAAATCCTTCAAACTCCACAACCACCCATCTTATCAATCCATGATCCATCCTAATGCCCCTGATATTGATAGTTATTTTGAGCAGTCATATATGACATATCCTGATATGTGTTTTGTTGCTGGAAGTGCATGCCATCCGTAACGTTGAACCCCATGCCAGAAACATCATGCGTCATATTTTGTGGTTCTTGTGTGAAGTAGGTTGGGTAAGAGGTTGTGTCCACGGGAGAAGTGGTGAAAACTGGCGGCTGTTGTTGCTGTTGAGCAACTGCCGACACAGGTGTCATTGGGAATCGATTCTGTGCGTTCTGCATGTCACCATTGTGATAACCCTGATTTGGAATCTGAATTCCGTTGACATAGGCACCTCGTCCCTTCGCAGGTTCCTGTAGCCCAGGGTATGTCTGGCTTGTGTAACTTGAGGCGTTATCTACTGGATAGTTTGCATAATTGTCCTTTGGCGGTGGCGGTGGTGGTGCTTTATATATTTGGGGAGGTGGATAGGTATGCATTACATTTGACGTTGCTCCAGGGGAATTGTCCTGGGGGTACTGTCCATATGGGTCGATTCCAGGAGCGAGAGTCGAGTTCACCTTCGGGTTGTATCGTGATGGGTTGTCGACCGGCGATCGCGTTGGTGTTGCTAAATGTTTACGGCCTTCTCCCATTTCTACAACGGGGCTGATGATAGTGTCGGCATTCATCTGTTTTTGATCTACAAGCGGGAGGATTGGCATGCTAATTTGCTCCATGTGCTTCGCCAAGTGGACAGTCAGCTTCTTCCAGCTGTTGCAAATGTTACCACAGAATCGACAAGCTTCGTCCTTGGGCTGCTTCGTGGTATCGCGACGACATCTTTCGACAAGTGACCAGATATCTTCTGTCATAATGTTAGCGGTTCCCTCTAGCGTATGACATACGCTTTGCGTACCTGTATCTGCATTGCCTGATGGCTCTTTGTTTCCTGCCCGGCCCGTCCTAGCTCGAGGCTCAGCAATCTTGTGTTCTCGGACAAGATGTTGAACAAAATTATCTTTTCGATAGCATGTATGATTGCAGTCTCCAATCTGGCAGGTCCAATTTTCCAACTGTCGATGCCGTTCATTCTCGTGTCGGACCCAGTCGGCTTTGCGCTTGAACGATTTGGGCTCGCCACAGTTTGGGAAGGTACAGGTAAATGGCTGCACGTCCTCGTGAACATGCTTGGTCCAGTCCGAAGGCTTATAGAACTTCTTGACCTTGAAGCATAAGGGGCATTCAAATTCTGCAGGAAGACGCTTGACAGGAGGTAGAGGAACACCAGAGGGAAATTGTGCAGAAACTACAGTTCCTTCTGCTGGAGGCTCACCATCATCGTCGGATGATCCAGGCGCGGTGATCTGGAAGCCAATGAATGGTGCTTCCGAATCCTTATTACCTGCTCGCGGAGGTAGTTGCTTAGCTTCTCCACCAAGTGCTGTACAGAAGCTTCCTGATGCACAATTTCTGTTTTTAACAGCGTTTAGATGTTTCAATTTGAACTCAAGAAGTCGCTTGTACCTCCTCATTTGCTCCTGTGTGATTCGCTCCACCATGTAGTCTGAGAGGCGAGGGTTCAGTTGCCGAGCATGAGTCTTAAACCCTTCAAAGGTAGGAATGATGGGGTCAGACCGGACTTTGAGATCCATAGTAATAGGCTCCTGTCCGTCCTCATCGTCGTCATCCCCAGCCGGGCTTGGTTGTTGAGAAATTTTGGTGGCCTCAGTCTCTGCTAAGGGGGAAGCAAGCATAGGCATAGGCGGACCACCATGCTGGGTCATCAACTCTTTGAGCCCAGGAGATTTTCCTAAATCGCTCCTGCTTCTGCTTCGCCTAATGGCGTTTTTGGCACCCTGATACCATGGACCAGACGTCGCGGACAGATTCGTAGCGCTAGGAGGGCCGAGATCTTTTGCGACATTGGTGTCCAATCTGGGCGATTTGGGGCGTCCCCAACTTCCAATCCGCTCGATTCGCTTAGGCTTCTCAATCGGAGGTTCCTTGGGTTTATCTGCTCCGCCGTCTGGCTGTTGTACGGGAATGCTTCCTTTGCGTTTCAAAAGGTTACTGGGTGTGCGCTTGGGTAGGATATTTTCCAAAAAGCTCGGACGTCGCTGTCTTTCCTTGTGCCTTTTGGGGTCCGGCTGGATGACTTTGATTACACCAGGCCCGCCGCGAATGCTTCCTAGATCCGATTCACTAAGACGACGCGAACGGCGTGACCCAACGGTAGCGGCAAGTGACGCCGATTCAACATCTCTAGCTCGCAGGCGGAAACGCATCATTGCAGCGTTGGAAGTAGGAGGCTGATAGCGCGTTGAAGATACTACTGAAGAACGAGACGGTTCGTCGATCCAAGGCCTAATGACTGCGCCGATAAGGCCACCGGGAGCACCTGGTTGTTCAACTGGGGGAAAGTAGGAGACGTCAGAGTTATCTGCATGGCTCGCATGGAAATCAATGGCAGCAGGAGGAGATTCAGGCTCAGCGTCGTCATCATCGTCGTCCTCATAATCATCATATTCGCTTCCTTCGTCTATGTATCTGCCAGGCCCGGGGATTCCTGAGTCGTCGACGCGATCAAAGTTAGTCTGAAGACCAAGTCCATAATTGTTATCGTATGCCTGGCGGTGGGCATCGTTAGTGCTTTTCGCACGACGGCGTCCGACGAAGGAGGGTCTCAAGAGACCTCCTGATGCATTGCCGTCTCCGGCTTCGCTGCCAACTTCACTCTTTGTGAGCCACTCGTGGACTTCAAGCTTCTTTTCTTCCTTCTTTCGATGTTCCGCAATCTCCTCAATGGTAGGTACCCAGGCATCGCCCATTACCTGGCGCTCATCAGGGCTTAAGCCTGCTTGACTGGAAGCTCCTGTGGTGAGCCATGATCCATCTTCATTTCGCTCCGCACCTGGGAAAGCGGGATGGGTCTGAGTCTGTATTTGCTCGTGATGAACGTCATCCTCATCGGATGATGCATCCTGTGGATAAGGTGACAAGTGATTACCGGAGCGGCGACTGCCATAACTCCGCTTGCTCATGGGTCTGCTATGGTCTGAGCGGGAGGGAGACTCCTCTCTGCTAAAGTTCTCCACACGAACAATGGGGCTAGTCAAGTGTGCACGTGGTTGAGGGTTGTAAACTGGCATGTTACTGGGGCTGTTAGTCAGCGCAGGGCTTTGTGTTTGTTTGATGGGAGTTGAGTGCATTGCTTGAGGGGCTTGGCTGGGTGGTGTGGCAGCGGCAGAGTTGTTTCCAGTGTATTGGATGCCTCCTTGGTAGGCGGTATGGTCTTCGGTGACGATGGGGCTGGAATTATTGGTAGGGCATGGTGAGAGCATTTGGGGGCGATTGTCGAGGTGGGCGTTGCTTGCAAGGGTTGGTGGCTGGGCGTCGTATGTTCTCAGGGAGTTAGCGGTCAACATGGACATATCGGTTTCTCCTTGATACTGAGCATATGTGTTGGAAGTCATGTTGTCAGAGAAGGTGAGATTGGAAAACGTCTCGTCCAAGTACTGGCCATTGAAGGTTGGAGTCGTATAACTACTGAGGTCTTGGTAGCTAGGGTCGCTGAGATAACCGGCTTCTGGGCTGAGATGATCCACAGAATGCGAAGGGGAGATGCTGTTGCCGTTACGACTGTGGGATGCCGGAGAGAGACTGTAATTTTGGACTTGCATGTAGTTGTGTTGTGGCGGAAAGGAAGGGTTGATCATGTCAGGGTGAAGGGAAGAGTCAATGGAAGAGTCAGCATTGGACGTGAAGGTCGATTCATGACCAGAAGAGGGAAAAGTAGTCATGGAGCCATCGTAGATAATCGATGTGGGCTCTGCGGAGAATGTAAATGTGCCTTGGGAGGATTCTGGCAGAAGGAAGGTTCCGGCGGCAGCGGCAGTGGTTGCTGGAACCGGGTGATAACCGCTAGATGAGGATGCATCCTCGGGGGGGCATTGCTGGCGACGCTGACCATTGAATGGCTGCGGGCGAGGGTCGACCATGTTCATCATTGTTGCTTGGGCTGCCCAGGCGGGCAGGAAGGCAGAATTTGAGATCGAAAGAGGAAGCAGGCTATCTAGCCACAGATATGCGACGGGCAAACGCAGACGCCCAGGAGAATAGAGGGAGCCGGAGGTAACGTGACTGTGGCTGTTGCAGCTTAGGGAGCCATTGCGCTGGCTAGCGATTTAGTGGGGGATTTGGATTTGGAAAATGAGGGCTAGCAAAGACTAGCAAGGCGTTACGAGGCAGCCCGGCGGGAAGTAGTAGGAGTAGCAGTAGTAGTGGTAGTGGTAGTAGTAGTAGTAGAAGCGGCAGTAGTAGCAGCGGCAGCAGCAAGGAGATGGCGACGTGTGAGGAGACCGAAACAGCACAAGCAGCGACGAGAGCAGCGGGCGGTGATATTGCAGTGCGCGAGACGAGGCGAGCCCTACGTGAAGCGGTGCGATGCGCCTTACCCCAGGATGGGAGAAAAAAATAGCTGAGGCTCAAAGGCGGTGCCAGTCGTGACTCCTCCAGGACGAGGGCCACTTCCGCGATGGGTCGAGGGGCGGAATTTCCAAGAGAAGGAGAGGAACACAGAGCGCGCGCCAGCCAGAGATGGATGGCGCGGGGGGGAAGGATGGTTGGCGGGCAGCAGAGTGGATTC
>JAQGEP010000508.1:0-17606 GCA_028476805.1 Acrocalymma vagum
GCTATATAATACTATTAATTAACTTTATCTTCTCTATATTATTAGTATTATTATTATTATTTACTAGTAGATAGGAATAGTATTTTATATAGAATACGTAGTATCGTATTATTAATTAAATTCTAGCTTATATAGAATACGTAGATATATAGTATTAATAAAAATTCAGCTACTACAGAATACGCTATATTAATAAAAAAATTCTAGCTTATATAAAATGCGCCGTATTAATAAAAATTTCTAGCTTAGTAACCTCTATACTAAGAGTTACGTATACTATAATTCTAAATATACAGTGTTAATAAAAATTAGTAAGCTATTAAATAAAATTCTAATTAGCTCTCCTACGCGAGCCCTTACTAAACCTTACTCTCTATGCTCTTAAGGCCTTGTAGTGCGATATACCCCTTAATCCTTAATAGTAATCTATAAAAATATTTTTTATATATATTACATAGATTAATACTTTAAATGTGCGACTTTTTTTTCGAAAATTAAAGTAGGAGGATAGCTTTATATTATAGAAAGGGCTCTTCTGTTGGCTTTTGATTTTCGCTAAGTCCCGCCTCCCCCGCCTACACCCGCCTGCACCTGGACCTGACCCTGCAGCCCATACACTATAAAGGGTAGTAAGAATAATATAAAGTTAATTCTAAGTATATTTCTAGAAAAGTTAGAGTCTTTAACTAGGTAGTAGATATTTAAATCTAAGTATTAGGCTATATAAAGTATTAAGAATATAAATTAGATATAGGATATATAACGTTAGATTATTATAGTAGAACTAGTAAATAAGATTAATAAGAAGGAGTAAAGAATAAGAAGGATAAACTAGGTAGGCTATCTAAGAAAGGAGTTAAATAGTTTTACTTAAAAAAAGTATTTTATAATTACCTACTAAGAATAATTAGGCGTAACTAGAGATATAAACTAGTCTATATATTCTATATATTAGGCGTAATTTAATTAGATAATTCTAAATAAAAAGTAATAAAGTATACTTTAGAAGTAATTTAGGAGTTATATTCTAGCCTTACTACCTACTAATTAAATTTTATACTTCTAGATTAAGCGTCTTTCTAAGCTATATTTTTAAGTATAGCTAGATTTAGTTATAGAATATAATATAAATCTTAAGAAAGTAACTACTTTATTCTAGCTATTATTTAATAAACTTAAGTCCTAGTTAGACCTACTAAGCTCTCTATTAGCCTTAAAATAGATTAAAGATTAGGCTTAAAAGAAAGAAGATAGTATAAAGATTTAAGAACTTTTTTAAAGTATAAATTCTATACTACTATAGAAAGAATAAAGAGGGGCCTATTAAGAAATAATAAATAGAAGAGAAGAGAGAAGGGAGTCTTAAAAGATTAGAGCTCTTTTAATAGTTATAATTTCTTAACTACTCTTAGGGGTATAATTACTCTACTATATTAGTTTAAACTTATATTATATAGTTAACGTATATAGAAATTTTATACTCTAGATTTTACCCTATATATATATACTCCTCTCTTGAATTATTAAGTCAATATCGACTCTAGGTAGATATCGACTCTAGGTAGATATCGACTCTAGGTAGATATCGACTCTAGGTAGATATCGAGTCGATATCCAGTCGATATCCGGTCGATATCCAGTTGATGTCCGGTCGATATCTAGTAGATATCGACTCTAGGTAGATATTGAGTCGATATCCAGTTGATGTCCGGTCGATATCTAGTAGATATCGACTCTAGGTAGATATTGAGTCGATATCCAGTTGATGTCCGGTCGATATCTAGTGGATATCGACTCTGGGTAGATATTGAGCCGATATCCAGTCGATATCGACTCTGGGTAGATATCGAGTCGATATCCAGTCGATATCCAGTCAATATCCAGTTGATGTCCGGTCGATATCTAGTAGATATCGACTCTAGGTAGATATTAAGTCGATATCCAGTCGATATCTAGTCACTATCCGGTCGATATCTAGTCGATATCCGCCAAGCCTCTTAGTGGATATCGACTCGATATCTTATCCTGGTCGATATCGACCCAAACTCGCTTAATTTTCAGGGTTGGCACGGTTCAGTTTTCGCGGATATCGACTCGATATCCACACTTCCAATATAGTTAGGCAATGGGCTCCTAGAGACCATTGTGTTCAATCTACCGTTTCTACTTGAACTGTTCTGATTTACCCCCCGTGAAACGCCTCATCACTGCACCTCGGACATAGACATCCCAGAGAACCAACCCCAAGCCTGTAACAGCCGTTACAGATCATCTCTCCCAGAGTCATGACAAAGTGTGACAACTCAGCTCGCTCGCCAAGGCGCTAGTTGGTGGGGTGGAGTCTGATCCGAATCGGCGGCCATTCGGACCACCTATAGCGTCGAACGAGTTGAGGACGAATTAGACCTAGTCTGGCCTCTTCCTATGGAACTAACACATACCGCTACACCCACCTCCCTTCTAGACTATATTTAGGCTTAGGGAAGAAGTAATAAGGGAATTTACTAGAAAGGGATTTAGCCCTTATAAAAGAACCTAAATTCTCTTAGATAGAGAAGTAGTTCTTTTATATCCTTTTATATAAGGCCTATTAGTAATTTAATATATTTATAGTAACTCTTCTCCCTACGTACTCCTATATACCTCTAAGTAGAGTCCTACTAATACTAGATATAAATTAACTAGCGCTAATATATTATATAAAAGAACTCGTCCCTACTAGTAATAGTATCTAAAGAATATTATAACGAGCCTAGATAACTAAGGGTTAAAATAATATATAATTAGTATATTTCTAGAGATACTATAGATAAGATTCTAGAGACCTCTTATTAATTAAGGCCTTTAGGTTTAGACCTCTTAATTCTTAACTAGATTAGGTAAACCTTAAAAAAGACGCGTTAGATTACGCTAAGGTAGAAAATACGTAACTACTAAGAACCTACTAACTTAGGATATAACTACTAATATTAGCTTAACTACTAATATTAGGTCTCTTATAGATAATCTAATAGATAGCTAGAACCTAGCCTACTAATAAGGAGATACTTCTCTCCTAGAAAGAAAAGCCTCCTACTCTTAAGCTAGAATAGGACCGCGAAGAAGGCTTAGACTCCTTAGATAGTAAGAATCCTCTAGTAGGAGTCTCCCTAGTAGAAAGAAACCTTAAAACTAATCTAATAGTAATAAACCCTAGAGCTACTATTAAGGTACTTAATTAATAAATATAATAGCTCTAATAATAATTAATAGACCTATAAGCTTCTCTTCTAGTAGACTAGCTAGTACCTACTATAGAATCGCCCCTAACTATACCTAAACTCTTAAGGATAACGCCTACTCTTTTAGCCTAAGATATTATTTAAGTCCTATTTAAAATACTAGAATTTATAATATTACTAAATAAGCTAATAGAATAAACCCCTCTAATTAAACTACTCTTAGATAGAGCTAAACCTACCTTCTAATAGTAGTAAGTATCTATTCTAGATAGACTTAAGGTTAATATAGACTACTTTTAGAATAAATAAGCCTATAAAGTATTAATCTAAAGAAATATATCTAGGTTAGTATAATAATACTTAGAACCCTAATACCTATTAGATTTAGAGTTACTATAATTCTAGATAGTAGAATAAATAATTTCCCTTCTATTATCTTATTTTATATCTAGAACTAAAGAAGATAAGTATTAGACCTAGTTCTAACGCCTAGAGATAGGTAAAGAAATATTTCTTAAATTTAAAGCTAAGTTTATTAGTGCTACGATTTGTAGCTAAGTCTACCTAGATAAGTAGAAGATATATTTATAGAAAAAGATTACCCCTTTCTTACGTACTCTAAATCTAGGGTTTAAATACTTATAGAATATATTTAAATAAATAGTATCCTATCTAACTACTTATAATTTAGAGCAAAGGAACCCTCTACTCTAGAAATAACCTATATCTAGTATAGGACTAGAGTTAATAACTACTTCTAGGTTAAGGATAGGTATAGACTAACCTTAGATATTAATATATTACTACTACCCTACCTACGTATCTACTAAGGACTCTAGCCTAACTCCTCTCTATCTCTATATACCTTAGGTTACTATAATATTCTAGAACTCTACGGCGAAGCCTAAATCTAATTTATACTATAATTATAGTAAATTAGGATATTTTATAAGAGAATATCCTAATCCCTATATAAGAGAAATTAGATTTAAGGAAGACTTAGATAAGGATTAGAATAAAGACTTTATTAATACTAGTAAAGAACCCTAAGTAGGAAACAAAGATACCTAGAAAAACGCTCTAGCCTAGGTATAAGTAAGTATAACCTCTTATCTATTAACTTATTATACTTACTAAGAGGCCCTTACTTCTAGTACTTCCTTATACTCTATTTAAAAGGGTATAGAATCTAAATTAACGCCCTTATTAATACTAGCGCCTAGGGATTTTTTTTTATTTCTTCTACTATTACTAAGTCCTTATTAAAAGCTCTTTATATTCTAATTTAGTCTCTACTATATCCTATTATAGTTAAAGGGTTCTTAGACTAGATCTAGATACCTATATAATATTATATTTATCTATATATAAGAATTAATAGAAGGTATATCTATAACTACCTATTTATAATTATAGACCTAGGAACGCAGAACTATATTATTAGTATAAGATAGTTAAAGTAATTTAAACTATAGCTTAATATAAATTAGAACTAGATTATCTAGCTAGCTACTTATTCTAAGACGTACGAAGCTAGTAAAACCCTTCTTATATAGCTAGAGTAGAAGACTATTAGTCTTAAGGCCTAGTAAGATATAGAGAGGCGCGAAGCCCTCTAGAAATAAGACGAATTCTAGAGATAGACTAGTTCTAAGAATTACTTAATTAACTACTTTTACCTCTCTTAAGCTCCTACCTAGTTTCCTCTACTAAAACCTACTAGACGCACGATTTATAAGAAGCTGTTATACCTACTAAAACTAGCTATATAAGAAGAACCTATAGCTATTTTAAGCTAGGTTTAGACGAATACTATTATATTAATCTCTATAAATACTTTTTACTTTAATCTAAAATAACCTTCTAATAAATTCTTTACTACCTTACTATATAAGATTAAGCGTATATTAGACTATATTTAGAGAATAGAAGTCCCTAATAATCTAGATAATACACGCCTAGTATAGAATCTCCTTTCTACTAAATACTACCTATATATAGATATCTTTAGTAAATCTCAATCTAATAAACTTTCTCTATATTACTCTTATAACTATAAACTAGTCCTAACTAAATTACCCCTAAACTTATATACTCCCCTATATAAGTAAAGTCTAGAAGAACTCGAAGCTACTAAGAAGTATATAATAGAATACTTATAGAAAGGATTTATTAAAGCTAGCTAGAGTCCTTTTACTTCCCCTATCCTATATATAAGGAAACTAAATAGAGATCTCTAAATTTATATAGACTATAGAAAGCTTAACCTTATTACCTAAAAGGATGTTAAGACTTGACTTGGTAGTAAAGGCTTAGGGTTAGTTCTCGGGGATGGCTAATCGAGGTGCAGTGATGAGGCGTTTCACGGTTAGGTAAATCAGAAGAGTATGCTCAAGTAGAAACTTAGATTAAACACAACGGTCTCCAGGAGCCCGTTGTCTATTAATTATATACATGTAGTCCCATGGGATTCCTGCCATGTCCCACATGGGATTCCTATGGGATGTCCCATGGTCCCAAGCGCCAAGGTATTGCTAAGCTATGGGATCGTGGGACCACGTGACCCGGAGGTGACGTAAGACCACTAATCCCTTAGCGGGGTATTAGGTTGACTTCCTCGTAGCCTGTCAACCTGTCATACTTAACCTGCGCGCTTCGCACCTTAGTGATTTGGTGAGTTCCTAACAAAGGACTCCTACCTCCTACTAAGAATAGATAAGCTACTATTACGTTTCTTAAAAGTAAAGATCTTTACTAAGCTAGATATATAAGTAGCTTTTAACTAAATCTAAATATACCCTAACTTAGAAGAATATACTATCTTTTATACCTAGTATAGTAGTTATAAATATAAAGTCTTACTATTTAGCCTAATAAATAGTCCTACTACTTTTATAAGATATATAAATAATATCCTTATTAACCTCCTAGATAATTTTTATATAGCCTATCTAGATAATATTCTTATCTACTCTAAGTTAGAGGAGGAATACAAAGCCTATATAAAGAAAGTCCTTAATTACCTCTAATAGGTAAGACTTTAGACTAATATCTAAAAATCTAAATTCTATATAACTTAAATCTAGTACCTAGAATATATACTTATAAATATTAGGTTAGAGGTTAACTCTAGTAAGGTTAAGGTCCTAAGAGACTAGAAAGAACCTACTACTATTACTAGTATAAAATTCTTCCTTAGATTTATAGGTTACTATTAATAGTTTATTAGGAATTTCTTAAGAATTATAAAACCCTTAAGTACTCTATAAAGTCCTTAGAACTAATTTATATAAACCCTAGAATATAGTACTATTGTGACACCTATTACAGTCCGGGACCCCTACGGGAAGTGCTCGGCCCCTAACGGGGACTAGTCAGGTCCCGTGACCCACGGATATACTCCGAACCCCAAACCCTTGAGCTTCCCTTAAGGATTTATCTCTCTTTATATATATCAATACAAGCCTATTACATCTCACGTGCCTTACCTGCCTACTAGTTATCCCTTATAATTTAAATCCTTTATACTCCTTTTAGGATAGTAGTCGGGAAAAGACACCTGTAATACGAAAGACCTATCCTCTTAAACGAGTTCTAGACAATACCTAGACCTATCCCAAAGATAGGTATAATAAACTATACTAGGAGAGGAAAAGTAATAAACTCCTCTCTAGACAGACTATACGCCTCTAATAAAGTAATAGAGAAACTACGTCGAGATAGTACCTCGTAGACGATCGGCGTTAAGGCGAGCAACGATAGCGACGTAGAAGAAATCCTACGTTAGACTAGGAATAGAATAAATTCCTATAGTAGCCTATTAACTACTACTATTCCTAGTACTCTTACGGGAACTACTAGGCAACTCTAAGGCGAGGAGCCGGATATTAAAGAGGCTAAGAATAATAAAAATAACAATAACTTAGCCTATCTAAGTAATCGACTATACGATCTACTAAGTCGCTAAGAGTCGCCTTAGACGACGCGACCAACGCGACCCGCGCATATACCTAAAGAAAGTACCTAAAATAGAGGTATATACGCTAATATTATACTAATTAGACGCAATATAGTACCAGACACTTTCTAGATAGGTTACGAGATAGACCCGAATCGGCTATACCTAGTTAAGCTATATAAAGAACTATAGGAACTTAAACGTAGTAAAGCACCTAGCAAAGAGATCGACGATCTTAAGGAATATATCGCACTTATCCGCGAAGACCTTAAGATTACCCTAGTACCTATTAGGACCGTACACGTTACTACGGATAACAGTAATAATAGATAAGGAATCGCTACGCTAATAAAATTAAAAGACGTTCTAATACTAGGATTAAAGATATTAGTACTATTAACCTTATATCTTAACTAATAGATTTAGGAGATAAATAACTAGTTCCGCCTTTACTAGGCAGAGGAGGACACCGTCTAACGCTTAATATTTATAGTTATATAAATAAAGTACGAGCCGTATTACGATATTCTTAACTAAGCGGTTAATAATAATTAGACTATTATAATATAGTTTAGACTAATCTAGAGACTCTAAGAGCTTATAGAGGACCTAGTACTTACCTAGTACTAGAACTACTAAAAGCTCTAGAATATATTCTAAAGACCTAAATATTCCTTTATAGAATTCTTTAACTACCTTACTAATCTTGAAGTAAAACTTAAGGCTTAATTATTTAAAGATAAGATAGTAGGCGATTAGATTAAGATATTCCTTGTCTAGAGTAAGACGCTAGAGGTAATTAGAATTAAAATACGGCGTAGCGGATAGCTTAAAAACGTTACTAACTAGCAATCCTTTAAGAGAGCTATACGGGACGCAGAGACTACTATAAATACTACTATATAACTAAGTAATACCTAGATAGGTACCTAGTATACTCTAGTTCCCTCTTCTGTAAAAGGGTATTAGGAGAAGCGGAAAGCTTCCCTCTTAGCTTAAAACTAGGGGTTAGAAAACTACTAGGGAAAGAAGTAAGACCGTAAGTAGTTAAGTAACTAGTAACGCTTTAACTCCCCTAACTAGGTAGCGCTATTCTCTACTACCTTATTATCTACTAGTTCTATACCTTACCTATAGAGATAGTAGAGCTCTAATAATAATAGAAGAGAATACTAGAAGAACCGCTAGCGGCTAACTTAGGAGAAAGACTAGGGAAACGGGAAGCCCTCGTAGCCTACCTAGGCGGACTACCTCTAGAGCTAAAGATAAGTAGAAAAATACGTTAAATTATACTTAATATAGTTATCTTACGTTCTAGAAAAACCCCCGTTACTCTCCGGGCGCTTTATAACTCTAGGTTAGACCTTAATATTATACGGGAGGACGTAGTATAGTAGCTTAACCTCCTAAAGGCGGACGTTGTATATAAGCCTAACGCGTACTAGATATTAGAGATACCTCTAAAACTAAAAGATCCCTTTTAAATTACGACGGATATTACTAATTGAGAAGGCGTCTTAAAAATAATTACTAATTAAACGTTCTAGGCTACGCTAATAGAAGGCTACGACGTAATCTTAGGATTACTATAGTAATACTAAGCGGATACTATAATAGATTCTATTAAAGGTAACTTCGTATAGTAGAAGCGTAAAGTATTAATTAAGGAACGTCTAACTATAGAAACGCACGCTAAATTACTACTAAATAATCTTAGAGAAGGTAAAAAGGTATACGTACTCTATTCTAGTACGTTTTACGCTAGATCCTTAATACTTAAGGAATAGCGGGCTATCCTTTAGGACCCCCCTAGAAACTCCTTAGAACTAATAGGGTACCTAACTCTAGATAGAGACTAGTCTCCTAAAAATAAGACTAAACCCGCAGGAGGAAATATTAAAGATAAGGAGTTATAGTACTAATAATAAGGGCTCTTATAGCTTAGGTAAGCGTACGATAGAGTCGCGGCGAGATTAGAGAAATATATAGAGAACTACCTAGAGCTAGAGTAGCTACCGCGGGTAATAGTTAACTATCTTAGATTTACGGATTAGTACGGCCCTCTCTAACAAGCTACCTTACTAAAGGGAAGGAATACTAGAGAAAGGTAGTCTCTAGGTAACACCTAGGTACTCTCTAAAGAATATAAAGTCCGCGGAATAGACCTAAAAGACCTTAAATTTATCTCTAAATACCTCTATAACTAACTCTATATCTTTAACGCAGCTAACGCTTAAAAGATACTCTAGAACTTAGAGTATAATTATACTATTAATCTAATTAATAGTAAAACTCTACTAAACTAACCTATCTATAATCTATCCGCTAAAGAGCTAGAGATTCTATAGGAATACCTTAATAATACTCTAGAAAGAGGATAGATTAGACCTAGTAAATCGCTAGTTAGTACGCTAATCCTCTTTATACTAAAGTAGAATAGGACGCTCCGTCTTTACGTAGACTATAGAGGGCTAAATAATATAATAATTAAGAACTATTACCTAATCCCGCTTGCGAGCGAGATAATAGACTAGCTATTAAAGGTAAAAGTATTTATAAAACTCGACCTCCGTAACGCGTACTATAGGCTACGTATTAAGAAAGGAGACGAGTAGAAAACTATATTTAAGACCTAGTATAAGTACTTTAAGTACTTAGTACTACCTTTTAGTTTATCTAACGCTTCTACGTTATTCTAATTATATATTTATAAATATCTTAGTAGACTTCTAGATATTACTTATATTATATACTTAGATAATATCCTTATCTACTTAAAGAATAAGAAGGATTATAAATAATATATTTATAAGGTTCTTAAGTAATTATACGAATAGAAGCTATATACTAAAGCCTTAAAGTATTCCTTCTTTATAAAGTTTATTAAATTCTTAGGCTTTATTATAATACTCTAGAGCGTTATAATAGACCCTATATAGGTATAAACTATTAAGGAATAGCTAGAGCCTAAGAACTATTAAGATCTCTAAGTATTTTTAGAATTTATAAACTTTTATTAAAGATTTATCTTTAATTACTTTAATATTATTAGACCCTTAGTTAACTATCTTACTACCGCCTTATTAGCGCTAGAAGAGGTTAAACTAACTTAAAAGAATAAAAAAGAACTAATAAGATAGTACCTTTCCTAGGTATACCTAGATAGTATCTAGATAGCTTTTAGAGAACTAAAAGACCGCTTTACGAAAGCCCTAGTACTATAGTACTTTAACCCGCGTAAGCTAGTTATATTACTTACGGACGCCTTAGAATTCGTAATAGCTAGTATTATTCTATAACCTTAATTAATAGATATAAGCTCTAAAAAATACTAGAAACTAGTAGCCTTCTATAGTAAGAAATTCGTAGATCTATAAGTCTAATAGAATACCTATAATAAAGAGCTCTAGGCTATTATAGATTATTTTAAAATATAGAGATATTACTTTAAGTACTCTCTAGATATAATTTAGGTACTTACTAACTATAATAATCTTAAGTACTTTATAAGTATAAAAACCTTAATCCTAAAGTAGGTAAGGTAGGCTAAAGAACTCGCCCGTTTTAACTTCTAGATTAAATACTACCCTAGTAGTAAAAACCCTATAGATACGCTATTCTAACGCCCTAATTATACTAATAGATTTTAGCTAGGCGAAGGAAGAACGTTACGCGATATAATATTACTAATACTATAAAATAAACTTTAAGTATAGGCTCTCTAGACGTCTAAGGTAAGCTACGCTAGTTAATAGCTAGCGTATAATAATAGTACTAAGGACTTACCGTAGGAGGGTAGTCTACTTCTTAGCCGCTTCGCGAATAACCTTATTATAGAATCCCCTAGTATAGCGCTAGCTATAGATAATACGTTGTTAGTTCTCTCTAGCCCTACTACTTAGGGGGAGAACCTACTTAAAGCGCGAGAATAGGACTATCTATAGTAAATCTAATTCTTATATACCCTTATATTAGCTACTATATAAGAGAATACGCTAGCTATTTAAGAAATACCCGCGGCCCTCTCGTAATATATCTAAGATATATAAGAACGTAATATAGCCTATTATAAGAAAGTACTACTCGTATAAAAATATAAAAGAGGGGAAGTACGTAAAGGCTTACTACGCTAGTTAATTAATCTAGAGGGAGTCTTATAGAGGTCTAGAAAAGTATAGATTTCTAAAAATAAGGCTCTCTATATAGTAATCCTTATAAGAAACTATAATAACCTATTAGGTAGATACTATAGCGAAGATAAAACTACTAAAGTACTTTAATATAAGTACTACTAGCTAAAGCTTTAAGCTAACGTCTATTATTATATTAAAGGATATATAAATTACTAATTAAATAAAGTTAGAAGGTATAAACTATAGAGTTTACTTAAATTAATACCCCTAGTATTAGAGCCGTAGAGATACTACTTCTTAGACTTTATTACTAACCTACCTCTATCTAAAGATAAAAGGAGGAAAGTAGCTAATATAATTCTTATACTTATAGATTACTTTATAAAGTATACCTAGTATATTCTTATAGAGAAAACTACTATAGCCTAAGCGCTAGTAAAGCTACTATTTAGAGAGGTATTTTTTAAATACAGTCTACTAGACTTAATAATCTTAAATAGAGGCTTAGTTTTTATAAGTAAGTTTTAGACGGATATCTACTTCTATATAAACGTAATACTACGTATAAGTATAGTATTCTATCCTTAAACTAATAGGTAAACTAAACGTATAAATTAAGAACTTAAAGCCTTCCTATAAATATATATTTACTACTAATAAGATAATTAGGTAAGTTTATTAAGTATAGTAGAGTACGCCTATAACTTAAAGGTTTATATAAGCTACGGCCGCTATTTAATTAAAGTAGTCTTTAGTATTAAACCTAAGGGATTTAATAGAATTATAGATAACTACTAGCTTCGGCTACTACTATTAGACTAGAATATAGATAGAAAGACTCTATAAATCTATTAGTAAGTAGAAGAATTTCTATATAACTAGGCTAACTAATAGTAATAAGTTATAGACTCCTTAAAATAAGTATAAGAGAACTAGTAATACTAGTATAACTTAAAGAGAATAGAGAAATACTTTTAAAAAGGCGAACTAGTCCTTCTTAAGTTTATAAACTTAAGAATAAGACGCCTATATAAGAAGCTTAATACTTAATACTTAGGGCCTTTTCGTATCCTAAAACGATAAGGTAAGCTTACCTACGTCCTTAAGCTAGTACTAGGTATAGGCTAGATATATCCTATATTCTATATATTATTACTAGAAAAGTTTAACCCCTTAAGAGATAGATTATTATTCTAACTAGGACTAGTTAAACTTAAGGACCCGTAACGCTTTAAAATTAAAACTATACTAGCCTATAAAACTATAATATAAGGTTAGAGCTTCCTTATTAAATAGCTAGGCTAGGGCAATAATTAGAATACCTAAAAACTAGAAACTTACCTTAATAACTATAATAAGCTACTAAAAGAATACTAGTTAAGTCTAAGTAATTAATTACGTAACCTTAAATAGAACCTACTAGGTAAGACTATAGAAAAAGGCTAAATAGAGAATATTATAAGTAGAAAATATAGAGGTAGACTCTAGAAGAACTTTTAATTTAATTATATATAGAACTAAATTTTTTTAAGTACCTAAAAACTAATTAGAAATACTTTAAGGTAGCGCCTCCTTAGACTTAACTAAAGAAACCTTAGGGCTAAAGTAGTAGAACTACTACTTATAGTTTATAGCTTCTTTAGGCTTGCCCTAAGTATTAACCTTAGTAAAGTACTACTCCTAACGCTTTAGAGAAGCGAAGTTAGTTAGTATATACTTCTCTACGCTTCTAAGTCCCTTCTATATAAGTATTAGCTAGGTAACTCCTAGAGGGTTTCTAAGTATATACCTTATAGCGCTTAAAATTACGTTTATAAGAGGTAGACCGCCTCTAATACTACTTAGCCTTATAAGTAGTATTATTACTAGTCTCCCTCTTTATATAGGCCTAGTAGTTAATTAGGCCTTAATTAAGCTCTATAGCAAGGTCCTAAACCTCCTTTAGGAAGCTAGCCTTCTTCTCTTTAAGGGCCTTATCGTTAGGCTAAAGGCGGCTAATACGGCGCTAGTTAAGATAGATTATATATTTAAAAATATTAAATACCCTACGAAAATAAGGCCTAATCTATAATAGTTAGCTATAATACTAAAGTAGAAATAAAAGAACTTACGAAGAAGTAAGTCCTCTTCTTCTTAGTATAGGTCTTATAATTAGAGTACGTATTACGATAATTATAATCCCGCTTACTTAAGGCCTTCTCTATAGAGCTAGTAGAGAAGTAGTGAGACGCGAGGGCGGGTAGGTAACTCTTATACTAAGGAGCTACTAAGGGCGGCTAAGGCTAGAGATACTTAGGGAGTATAAGAAGAGCTTAGGAGAGGTCGTTATTATTAACGATAGAGATATCGACGACTATAGTAGAGATATAGAATAAGGTATAAGAATAAAGACTCTTAGTAGTAGTAAGATAACCTTTATACTTACCTCCTAACCTATCTACGTACTCTTACTACTTACTCTCTAAGATCGCGAAGCTAAAAAGCGGTATTAAGAACCTCCCTAACTTTATATATTAAACGCGAACTTTACTTATAACTACTATTTACGAACGCGGCTAGGAACCCCTCTAGAACTTTACTAGAAATAGACCCTACTAAATAAACTAAATATAAACCTAGTATCTATAAAAACTAAACTACGCTAAACTTTACTAAACTTTACCGAAATTTTACCTACAAGTACTACTTATAGGCTGTAAAAGGAACCTCCTTAGGATATCCCTAGAAATAGCCCTTTACAAATAAGCTATATATAAAGCTAGTAAATACAAATATTAAACGTCTTAAAAACCTACTAAATAAACGCGGTAGGATAGCCTAAGAGGTACCCTTATCCTATAGTTTAATTAGTAGTTTAAAAGAAGTACTAACAAAGGATTAATAGGTTATAAAAGAAGTATATAGTATAGACCTATTAGATTATAGTAATTTACTATTAATAAATACTTCTAAGTAACGTACTACCTTCGCAAACGCGGAAACTACCTAGTACCCTAGCGCGACGCGTACGGAACTAGTATAAGTTATATAGTACTAGAGGTTTTAATTCTATAATAGGTTTTTCCTCTTTAGGTACGTGGAATCCGTAGGAATCCCGGCAAGAGGACGAGATAGTTATCTTAAAGGCTTGGGACGACCCTCTTAAAAGGGGGGGGCTATTGTGACACCTATTACAGTCCGGGACCCCTACGGGAAGTGCTCGGCCCCTAACGGGGACTAGTTAGGTCCCGTAACCCACGGATATACTCCGAACCCCAAACCCTTAAGCTTCCCTCAAGGATTTGTCTCTCTTTACATATATCAATACAAGCCCATTACATCTCACGTGCCTTACCTGCCTGCTAGTTATCCCTCACAACTATATTTTAAAGTATTAAGAACGCCCTTCTAGTAATACCTAGCCTTTATTACTTCTACCCTAAGCTAGATATAAGGGTAGAGACTAATATATCTAATAGAGTAATTACTAGAGTACTATTCTAGCGCTATAATAATAAGTACCTTTCTATTATATTCTATAGTAAGGTTCTATCTAGATTAGAGCTAAATTAGGAAATCTATAATAAGGAGTTATTTATAATTATTATAGCTTTCTAGTAATAGTATATAGAGCTTATATCTACCTAAAATATAGTTAAGGTACTTATAGACTATTATTCCTTAGAGTATTTTATAATAACTAAGGTCCTTAACCTATATTAAGTATAATAGGCTAAGTTCCTCGCCTTATTTAACCTCTAAATTAAGTATACCTTAGAGAGGAATAATATATAAGTAGATATTCTTAGTAGGCGCAAGTAAGATTTAACCTACCTTTAGTCTACTTAGAAGAAGGATAGTTTCTATATACTCCTAGGACTATACTAACTAGACCCCTAGATTAATACTAAACTAGCTACTAAATATATTATATAAATAACTACTAAGGTAGGAATCTTCTACCTTACTATAGCTACTAGCGCTATAAGCCTAGACTCCTTTAGTCTAATTAAACCCCTATTATAAGATAATCGCGCTAGCTTTAAGTTAGAACGTAAAGCCTTACTAGAGGGATACTAGATTTAAGATAGATTACTTTTATACTAGAATTAGTTATACGTGTAACTAGGAACTAAACTAAGTACGCGCCTAATTTAGAAAATATATAACTAACTATCTATAGCCTACCCTAGATCTACTAAGACTTACTAGCTACTAGCTAAGAAGTATTACTAGAAAGGTATAGAGGTAACCTATAAATAATATATAAGAAACTATAGGGTATATTAGTAATTATATCTAAGATAGACCTAACTCTCTAAGTATCTATATTCTCTACCTATTCCTAATAAGCCTATATAGTATCTATATATAGATTTTAAGGAATTCCTAAAGGACTTCTCTAGCTATAACTAGATAATAGTTATTATTAATTATCTATTAAAATAAGCTATATCTATTTCCTACTATAAGACTATTAACGCGTAAGGAATAGTCTACCTATTTATTAACTAGGTATACTAATTTAGATATACTCTAGAAATAATTATATTAAACTAGAGATCCTAATTTATCTCTACGTTCTAGTTTAAATTCTATAGAATACTAGAGATATAAGTTAAGCTATCTACTACTTACTATAAGGAGATAGATAGATAAACTAAGATTATAAATAAATATATTAACTAGTAGCTACGTTCCTTTATAAACTACTATTAGGATAACTAGAGCTCCCTACTTCTATTACTAGACTAAGCCTAGGTTACTCTTCTATACTCTACTATAGGAATATCTCTCTATAAACTCCTATATAGGTCTAAACTATAGTAGAGCTAGGATTAGTACTACTTAGGTCCTATAAAACTAATAGATTAAATAAATATTAAAGATACGCGAAAACTAGCCTAATAGATATATATAGTATAGTAGCTTATAAAGATTAATATAGAGAAGGCCTAGAATTAGATACAATTTATAGTAAACTATTATTACTACCCTATTAATTAGGATATAGGAGATATAGTATACCTAGATACTTATAATCTAGTTATATCTCGTCTAAGTTATAAGCTATCTAAGAAATAGGAAGGACTATTTAAAGTAGTTAAGAAGGTAGGTTACTTATATTAACTCTAATTACTTAAAGGCTTAAAGATTTATAACGTCTTTATACTAAATCTTCTTTATAAGAATTCCTAAGATCTACTCCTAGAATAAGAAACCCTAAAACTACTAGGTATCTCTATTAATAGCGTAGAGGAGTAAGAAGTAGAGAAGATCCTAGCTAGTAAGCTATATAGAAAAATATTAAAATACTAAGTCTAATAGGTTAGATATAACCTAGACCCTATATAGTATCTAGTAGCTAACTTTATAGGAGCACTATATATACTTAAGTTATTTTATAAGAGGAACCTAGATTATCTAGGTCTCCTAAAAGTATTAGAAAAATAGATTAGAGAGTAGAAAAAGAAATAAATTATAAGACCTTTTTATATATTAAAAAAAAAAAGAGGGAAAAAAAACTACTAGCTCTTAATCTACTCCTAAACTACCTCTCTTACTCCTTATCCTTATCCTCCTCCCTATTATTAAAGTTAAAATTATTAGTTACTATATTATTATTTTTAGAGGCCTTTTTTAACCTTAGAGCTAGAGCTATAGTAGACTACCCTAGCTTATTAATTACTACCTCTATATTTCTTAGCCCGCGCCCTAAATAGGCTAAGGAATAATAGGAGGCTAGAGAGATATCTATAGTAGTTATACTCTTATAGGTAGCTTTAGAGACCTAAACTATATCTAATACTACTCTAGTAGTATCTTTTAAATTTTTAAGTAGGTTAAGCTACTTAGCGTTGCTATTACTCTTCTCCTAGGTATAGAGAGTAATAAGGAATACCTTAAACTTAGGGCTAGTATAGTTAGAAATCTATAGAACTATTTAGTATACTAAATAATATTTAGAATAAGTATAGGTTCTTACTAGAGTATAGAGTTCTTTTTACTTAGTATAATAATTATACTTAGAGAAGGTTAAACTCTTAAAGGCGTAATTAATAGCCTTATTATAAAGAAAGGCGCGTACGCCGCGTAGGTAGTAGACCTAAAAGGTGTAAGAAAGGTTGAGGTGGCAGCGGTACGCTTATGTAATAATAAAACAAGGCTAACCCGATAGGGTATAGCGTGATTCTATTTATAGGATATAAAAGGAATGTAGTATACTAAATATAGAAATAAGACTAGCCTTAATAGGCTTAGTGGGTAATATATATTAGATAAGAATGTAATTTAATTAAAAGAGTAAATGAGTGA
>JAQGEP010000509.1:0-17546 GCA_028476805.1 Acrocalymma vagum
GTCCCACTACCTACGACAACATCTAATAGCTGAACGGTGAGAATAAAAAAGGAATTTCTAGGTGTCACGGTTAACTGCGGCATTACATCTTCGTTAGGTGGTTTCCTGGGAGGACCTGGGAGGAAAGGTACAGGTACTTGAGTCTAGACAAGATACCTGGGTATCAAAATGAGCCGGTCATGATATCTCCAGATTTCATTATCGTCAGATACCCTGACAACAGCTCACTGATGGCAGAAGGCTGTAGGGCCTTTTGTGGCTGCCTGACGATTTTGTGGCGGTTGCGGATTCACGCTTGAGACGTCGACGTGCATGAAATATCTTAGCCTACAGTAACGGCGCATCCCGCTGTCCATCCCGCTGTCCTCAGCGGCCATAGCGGGGCGCCCATCCCGCCAATCCCGCTTGTTTCCATCCCCACGTATTACTTACAGAATATGATCACACACAGTGAAAACAAATCTAGGACTGAGTCATTTCGTAGAATGCAGCCATGTCGAATGTTGTTTTATGCAGCCCCGTGTGGAGATCGCGATCGTGATCGTTACTGAGCATGTCGATGCGTGATTGGTTCAAGCAAGGGTCGGACCAGCTCCCCGACCACCAAAATCTTATGCAAGCCTCTGCACAAAAGACTGGTACCGCCCTTATCTCTGCTCTAAATATGCATCGTATCGCGTCTTTTGATCCAACTGTCCAATCGGGGAACCCGGGAACGTTGGACAAGGTTTTTGCCTGCCGCCACAAAGGGAACGAAGGGAACTTGTGCATTGGCAACTTTTCCCACTTCCCGATGTGCTGATTTTCTAGCTAGGCAGTGATCCTTGTTGCGAATGCTGGGGTGCTTGAAGGGCTTGATGACAAGATACCATTTGCACATCAGCTCAGTGTGGATGTCGAATTCATCTCTTAACCGTCTACCCGAGCTCAAAAGCTTGGGGCAAGAGGGCGATGAGGTACAGATCCTACTTGGGCATTCATTACCCCTGAAAGCCGTCAAAGTTACCAGGTTTCTGGGCAAACGTTGCGTGACATTTGCTAAGACACCTCTACCCAAGGAGACCGGAGTCGTTTCCTCGAGATGGAAGATTATCAGCCCTACATATCTTCGCCGACGACGAACAGCCTCATGGGCAAGCTAAAGATCCCCAGAATAGATCCACAACAGAACATCCCTCGTCCTAAAAGACATTGTACAGCGATTGCAGTATGCCCTCCCTTGGTTCCTTTGCCATTACAAAGCTAACATGTAATAGTGTAATAGTTGCCGAGCCCGAAGTCAGTCGTCCGTTTATCCTCAGCTCCGGCACATATGCGGCAACATAACTAACCAAGAGATTAATCAGAGGTGAAGTGCTCAGGGGAACGTCCAATCTGTAGGAAGTGTAATAGGACTGGTGCATCATGTGAATACGAAAAAGGGCGAAAGAATCGAGTTCAACGGTAGGTTGGAAAATAGTCCGACTTGATGGTCCAAATCTAATCAAACCAACAGCGTCACTGATCAGAACAATTTCCTCGTCTATGTCTTAAAAGAGCTCTGCATGCGCGTGGGTGACGAAGAACGAACACGAATAATTAACGCGCTTGACGTAGTAAGGCATATGAAGAGTCTTAATCATATAGATCGATATGGCTAATTACCTTAGGTCAAGCATCCAACACCTTCGCCACCCTCGTATACATATCAGGACTTTTCAAATGGGACGCCAACAGCAAATATCAAAAAGACTGAGCGGTCTTCTTTGTTTTCCATCACACAAACCTACAACCATGTTGAAAGCTCTGGAGAACCGCTGTTCCCAATGCACCCAACCCACCCCATGCGAAAATTCCCTCTCGGGCTGCATCCAACGATACCCAGTTGCTTTCAAATTGATGAAATATCCTGCTCTCAAATGGTAAATTTAAACTCCTCGCCACAGCCGATCCCTCCGTCATTTTCTGGTATCTACGACATTGGCCCGGTGACAGCGGAACTGTCCACCTCGCAGCTGTCACAGCACTTCCATGACGCCCGCACTAAGATTCAATCCATTATCAACAAGGTACTAGCAACACTCTCCACAAACACTGGATCCGGAATCTATCTACAGACATGCTGGAAAATGGCCTCGTCAACGATGGCTGCACTAGAAGAATGGCGAGCAGGCTTTGGCCTCGACATCCCTGGGATTTTCAGTGAAAGCGAATACATGGTGCTTCATGTTACCTACTTTGCTGGAAAAATCCTAATCACACAGCCATACCTTAACCTTTCATGCGATATAGGAGACGATCTAATCCCTTCGAACAAAGTCATGGCGACGACTTGTGTGCATGCTGCACAAGCCCTAGCAGCAACATTACTTGACCAACCTGCTCTAGGGCAAGCATCCAATCTGGAATTGCAGTGTAGCGTCGTACCCTATAGTAAGTAACTTTTCCCACTTCCTTTAAAACACAGCCCCCTTCCTAGTAACTAACACGAACTTGGAAGTCACGCAAGCTATATCAGTATTCTTTCTCGAACTTTCCTTGGCGGGCATCAATATGCAAAGCGAGTCGGCTGTCAGCTTCAACAGCCTCAAGAAACTAATTCGCTGGCTACGCATATTGCGCCATTACGATAATAATGCCGAGCTGGCCTATGCGAAAGTAGTTTGGTTATTTCAGACTAGCGCAAATGCATTGACCTGGAGCGAAAGCATTCGTCATAGCATTTGGGGTCAAGAAACAATAACTGACGATGAAAGACTTTTGGGGCTGGCGCCTCCAATTCTGGAGACTGGGGGGAGTCTTATTTGAGTGTCATAAGTTTGAAGCATGAACTAATCTTCCCTCTTCGAAACCTCGAAGGTTGTTAGTTCCTTACTACGTTTAGACAATTAATTATATAATAGAGTACATAACGTGGAATAAGTCTCTCTAAAAGAGATAGGTGTTGATGTATATGAACATTTTTAGGCGTGATGCTGCAGGTACTGCCTCATGGTGTTTGTTAGAAGCTGTAAGACATTTTACCGCACATGGCTGGCCCTACTATTATACTATAGTTTCTATTATAATCCCTCTCGTGATGGTTTCCCATGTATTTCCTCGTTCCACCCTCAGCCACACTTGGATACCTGCTTCAAGTATATACTTCCACCTACTTTTCTTTTCTAAGCTTCTTTCGCACTCTTTAAGTGAACATATCGAGGAGTTGAAACTATGGATGTAATATTTCAGACCCTAAGAGGTGGAAATCTACGTGTCTACAGCTGACGTGTACTGTTAGAGAACTTTTAGTGGTGGATCTGACCCGGTCTCGTAGCTCCCGTATGCAAGCTATCGTCGGCTTGCGTTACGATTCGCCATTATTGATACCTGCAAGTTTCTGTGCTGATTCATATTTTCATGAGTTGTATTTTATGTTGCACGGCTTTGCCTGTTCCACTAAACGCAACCCCGGAACAATATCCAGACGACCGACCCCAAACTATGCATGAAGTTGCAGTCTTCACCATAGAGGGCGTCGATCGCCAAGAGGACTAGGATTTTCGTGGCAGACCTTGCTTTGGGGCCTAGCTGTTGGCAGTGCCTAGAATGAATGAACGAAGCGAACGAGCGAATGCTGGCTACCGATTCTGTTACTGTGCATACAGTTCATGCTGATAAACTCATAGAGAGCGGGACGAAACAGCTGCAATGGTAGGCCACCAAATATGTTCCAAATCTATCCGGACCAGCAGCTCCACAAAGCTCCCGCTCGTATTAGGAAACTGTCTAAAACAAGATTTTTTTTTTCGTTTAACTGCAAATTGCCTTTAAGTTTCTATACGTGTAAAATTTATTATTATGATAAAAATCAATAGGTAGAGATATCTTTTGGTTAGGAAGCTCTGCAATTTCTGACAAGAGTTGCCCACCATTCACATCCCAGATGTACACTTGGGTGAGGATCTAATGCATGCCATACGCTACGAGAAAAACACGAATCTAACACCCATAGTAGAGTTTAAGAATGCCGGCCAAACCCCTATAAATATCTTTCTAAGGGTCGGACCCCATGCCAAGGTCAGTAATTTTCCCAACCCGTTCAACCCTCTATCGGATATGGCCAGGAAAATGCCCAAAAGATGGCCTGTCAGCTTCTTTTCATTGTACTCTAACCCTCCATTCTTCTCTCAGCTTACCACTCCTTTAAAAATACCAGCCGTCTCGCAGTTGCCTAAAAGTGGCATGGATTGGACTACTGTATGTAGAACGAGCCCTAAGGAAAACGGGAGATGGGAGTCGGATTCATTTTAATCCACCAGCTATGCCAGCAGCGCCTTTGCAGTCACCTACCAGGAACTTAGATTAGTGGGATACAAGACGGAAGTTGGCGATGGAAATGAATCACGAACCGCACTCCTTGTCCAGTCGATACTTGCTGCAGGAATTATTAGTGTTTGAGCGTACTAATGGTGTTTCCGTGCGTTCTCTTACATTGCGACAACATTAGGAGGACATCTTTTGTGCGTCTTCTGGTATTTATAACACCAAGCCTGGACCGTGTATCGAAGATGGAAGCATTTATATTGTACTTGAGTATAGTCACACATGCTAGCACTCGACTTTTTTTGCATCGGCTGTAATAAAGAGAGCAGCATAAAATAGGACGCTGGGAACAGAGTCGATATAAATAAGAGTATTCGCTCCGGGTGGTGGATATTACAACGACTTTGTCTTGCTACAAAAGATTTGGAGTAGCGCCTGATAGTTTAAAGAAAATAAACTTGCGAGGAAGAAGGCGCTGCGAGGGCAAAATACCTCAGACCCTGAGAATGGTTGAAGCATGTCCTGCGTTAACGAGAGAGATCTTCTGTCAGCGGTCTAGTACGGCGGTAGTTTCGAGGCACACCGATAATAGTCGCCGCGATATTAATTGCCTTCTTCCCTTCTGGGTTTATGCGAGAAACCATGAGAATTTCTTTTCGATGGTCCTTGCAAAACTGGATACTAAAACGCCACTTGATATCCCCTGGGCGCCACAAAACTTCCTCGGCCGAATCGGAAACATAGCCGCAGGCCACTTGACAGCTCGGATGAGTGCAGCATCTTAGATATGGTTTCTGACGCCATTTCTGCGGGTAATCACAGCCTTCGTTGCTTATGTAATGAAACACAATGAAACACCACAACTGCTTCCGGAAACAAAAGCATTTTTACTCACACTAGCAGTTAGAGTTGGCCAATGGGATCCTAACCCGGGTTGCTGGGGTCTAGAATCGTTAATGAAAAACCCCGCTTTGAGCTGTATTACCTAAACTGGGAAAGATCTATTGCGTGCAGTAGAGATGCATAAAAGCTGATTGCGAAAGTGAAGCGTTACTTCGCCTGGGTCGTGGTACCCATGAAGATGGGCCAGGGGTGGATTTTCAGGATCAGCAGGGATAGTGGTATAGGGCTGGCCAGCAGAATTGAACGTCGGGGAGGAATGTGTAGGCTCGGGATGCTGCTAGATTCGCCGCCAGGCGAGATTCTGGCATGCGGAGCGAGAGTGGAGTGTGGAGAGCGGAGGGATGCCCGAGAATCCGATTGTTGATTGTTCGAAAACATTATTGCGTCCGCGCGTCAGGATTATCGCTGGCCACGGCACGTCTATCATGGCGACGACGCGCACAGGACGACGCAAAGGATGGCCGTAGAATAAGAAGTAATGATCAATAATTACTAGCGGCCACTAGTTCAGAAATGATTTGAGCGTGGAGCAGGAAGAGCTTTGAGGAAGTGGAAGATGGATGAAGATGTCATGCTTTGATTTCAGCAACACATCGTATCCATCGGCAAAATAATCTACAAGTGGCTCCGGCAGACTCCATCTGGACGGCCGGATTGTATGCATTGGATATTTGGGATTCAAAGAATGATTGAATCGGGACGCAAGCCAAAAGACATCCCTACTCCAGCGGTTCGCATCGTATACAGTAAGCACTTTGCGAGCGAAAGCTGGAAGCGATTGTCAGTCGTCTCTCTTCAGAGTTTCTGACGTGTATCCATACGGAGAATTTCTAGGCACTAGTCAAACACCAAGGTACAGAAAGATGTTTCCATAATCAGCTCTCAATCAGCTTCCGGCGCAAAGGCATATTCCTGCTACCGAATATGACGACTAGCTCACTGCCCTTGCATGGTTCTTAAGGCAGTGCCTCCCAGCATGCCTAGAACTCAATCATTACCAATGGACCCATACCACATCATTGGTTCAGTATGTTCAGCCTTCACAATCCATGTGTCGAGGCTTGGTTGGCTGAAATTCCTGCTGCAACTTAAAGCGGGTTATTTACTATCTGCGTACGGACACAACACTATCGTGTCTGACAATAACTGGACAGTTTCACACCACCTACAGCCCCTTTACCAATACCTACGACTAGCAGAGATTAATTCGAACAAGCCTGACCGTCTCCTGTTAATTATATAATCGAAAACCGCTATACGGATACGATAAAGCTTGAAAAATGAGCAGAGAGTGGGATTCATGATAGCTTAGAACCGACTAAATCTTTCGCGTCGACACTTGACGCTCAGAGTTTCCAGGGTCCAGAGGTCAATCCTATGCCACGATTGTTGATGCCTGTTGACCCAGGCTTTCCGGTAACCGGAATGAATAGGATTGCCATGATTCGTGCATGGGCAATGAATCATGCATCCCAACAAACTCTACCTCACCTGCATGACAAATTTGCGGCTATCAGTTGCCGTACATTCACAGCCACCTAGTATTGTCGGAACAAACATATGTGCATCCTTATTGAGGTCGAACGAAGTCGACCTAACTCCTCTAAGCTGATCAAGCTCCCATACCCGCATGAGCGAACCGTAGAGGCTGAAATCCAGGACGAATCGATAAGTGTCTTACGCGCCGAAGATCTCTCGAACATACCTCACAAGATCGAGCCAAGCACTGCTATGACTCTCCTCGCGCGGGATTTTTCTCCTTGGCTCATCCCTCAATTTGTATGCTAAACCAACATCTAGCTTTCGCTTGCTGATCGATCTGGGTATAGGCTTGTTTGGGGGTGGCAACACGACCATGGCCCTTCGATGCACGGGAGCTGGGTTCATTGATAAGCCGCACGAATTGGTCGGCTCGTCGGCGAAGGAGCTGTAGAAGCACTGTACCCTCGCTGGCCTAGGCTACTTTATCCAGCCGGTATTTCCTCGAAATGCCGGACACTTGGAATCCTTGTAACTTTTTATCGCTGCCGTCGCCGTCTCCTCAAGCCCCTGTATTTGTCATATCAAAAACGTCCCTACAATTGATCCGAAAATTGCTCTCCACCTCGCTCTTGATTATTGGGTCTACATTCCTTCTCAAAACAGATCTGTCTGTGAAGCTGCCAGTATCGAATAACCAAGGCGTTTGTTGGAATGGCGCGGTGCATAAAAGGTCGGATAGAGCAGGCGTCGTCGATTTGACGACCCTGGCGGATGTCAACTCTGCAAGACTTTTATGTCGATTCTGTGGTCTAGGACTGCAGTGAGGAGGGTACGATGTGTTCTGCATCGAAGTCACCAGTGTTGATGGGATTATGCCGTGCCGCATTGAGGCTGTCTTGCGAAAGGTAACATTCACTCGTCTTTGCTGTGCTCGAGGGCAATGAGCTAGCGACTTTATTACTGGTGGGGGGTATAGTTGCTTCTTAACAGGAGTTAACCTTGTCTATGTACAAAAGGATAACTTACAAGTGGTTCTTAGCTTGGAGGCGACCAAGGCTGGCCTGTCTTATCCGCCGATACGAACCCATTAAATCGGCCGTTGCGATACTCCAGGAAATATATATATGGGTGGCGTATTCTAGGCACAGCTTGGCTATTGTCTCATAGAGTGTTTTAATTAGCTTCTAATAATTGTTGTTTGCAGTTCGCCTCGACTTAGCTGGCGTTAGAGCGCATAAATGCTGCTGAGACGACATGACTATGCGCTAGACATAAGGACCGGCTATTCTGCAAATATATAGACTATGGAACGGGCATCTGCCCCCTTTCCAACTCTTTCATTCTTCGTAGTAAATCGAATCTTCTTCTCTCCTTCCCTGGGAAAGCGGAAATAAATTGAGAATGTAGATGATGATTGTATTGTAGATGATAAACCTGAGATACAGTGGCATGCAGGTTCGGTGTCCGACTTCCTCCCCGCTAAAGGTATGTGAGTTACAGCAATACGTGAGGATACTTCTCTGCCATAGTTGGAACACACAAGTGACAGCTTGTTACAGCGGCAGGTATTTGTAGAGATGTGTTGTTGGCCAGCCGTTCTTTCAAAGCTGAGAGGTGCAGAAAACCCCAGTCTGAGGCCGATCCTCGTATGATCTGCCATGCCTCCATCCTTCCATCTTCAACTCCCTTTTAATCCCTAAGGCGCCCGCACTCCACGCTCGAATCCTTCCTAAAATGGCGGACTGTGATCTTTATAGAGCATTGTTGCTTATTCTGCGTCTATATTTTGCGTCGTCATTCATCGGAGGATACGACGAAGGCAACAGCAACAATCTGCCCACTGCCTGCTCAATGGAGCGGAAAATCTCTGACCGGTTTTCACCCCCATATCTCGAATGTAACCATTTTCTTCCCTATGTCGTTTATCGTATATTGGGTCTTTGTAGCGCGTCCTTTTCGTCTCGCCTAGCTGAGCCATTTAGACCGTAGTGGCAGTAGAGTCGTATGGTATAGGAAGATCTGAGAGTTTCGTGAAATTTTCTAAGTGATTGTGATGTCCAACTGGAGCGGCCAATTCGACGCGCGATAAGAGTCCTAGTGAATACGACCTGCGTCGTTCGGATTGAAGAATCCAATATAATAGTTTCTTTTGAGTACTCTTTCGAAAGATTCTGTAGCATTGAAATAGCAGACCAAACCTCGACCAAAAGGTGTTTCCGCATCATCTGCAATTGTATAACCCATCCAAAATTGACTCCACATCCAAACTACTCCTTTCCTATAGCCTCCCGCGGATAATCGGCAATCCTATATGCCCCCGGCAACAGCTCGCAATTTGGCACAGCCTTCAATCCTTCCGCTCCTTCCTCAATTTCATCCTGACCCCCGTCCATTACGATAACTCGAATCCCCGGGCACAGATCCAACAACATCTGCCTACATCTACCACAAGGTGGTATTACACCCCTATTCTCATTCCCCACGGCAACGATATGAGTCAGTTTATCCGCGGCGCCATTAGCAGCGGCGTTGCCGAGCGCGACAAATTCGGCACAGGGGCCGCCTGTGAAATGGAAGACGTTTACGCCTGTGAAGATGCGGCCGTCTGAGGATAGGGCCGCGGAGGCAACGCTGTAGGTATCGGAGACAGGGATGGAGTTGATCGTGGTGGTTGCGGCGTTAACGAGGGCCTGGATTCTTGGTTTTGACGGACTGGACTGGGTCTCAGATGTGCTCATTTTGGGACGGTGATTATTCAGAAGCGAAGAGTATGCAAAGTGTTGACACGCACAGGCGGGTAAGATGTAAGGAAGTCCTTACTCGGTGAATTTTCGTGAGTCACGTTCCCACCTGCACCGCCCTTTCTGCTTTCGGAACTTCAACGCGATCCATAATTACTGCGGGGAAAAGGGCGACTTCTTAAAGTAACGTTAGATCCCCCCGGGATCTCTTCCCACGAACGGGATTGTAGCGTGCGCAGGGGGGCCTAGTGGCAATTTACCCATGTGGGTCTAGCCTAGGCACGAGATCACGGGCGCTATACGCGACAGTTAGTGCGCTAATCAGCAAATATGACACGTGTTCTGGGAACGACATACTGTTCGTTCTGGATAGCTATACGAGAGTAGGTTACGTGGTGCACTTCCACTAACACGGAGCAGATATCCAAACGTTATTGAGGATCCTCTGAGCCATCGAGTAATGTGGGCTGTCGCTAAGGTGTAGTTAGAGTTAAACGAAGAAGCATTGATACTGCGTGGAGTTAAATAATATATCACCTATGCCGTGGAATTTCTCATTAGACAATCGGGCAACCCTGAAAGACATTATGGAAGCTGCTTACTTGCTAGGAATATCTGTTCGACCGCACTCACACTTGTTTGTGCTTGCAATATCTCTGCTACCCATGACTGTATAATGGCAGATCAATGGACAATCAAGCAAAGGGACACTCTTTCAGTCTCAGACATACCCTCGACCACTATCAATCCTACTTACCCTGGACCGACCTACTTGGACATCACAAGGGCTATGGAAAAGGCTTGTGCATTTATCCAGCAATGGAATCATGAAAGCCGAAGCCTCGAAATTTGCGCAGATATTTTATCCTCACTGGTGACTGATATTCGACAAAAGCAAAAATGATATATTCTTAGTCGTATGCGATGTACATTAATTCCCAAAAAGTATTCGATTCTGTATACGTCCAATGCCACCAATATCCACTTCCAATATATCATGCTCTTTTACAAACACTTTAGGTGTTCTTCCGAAGCCTACCCCAGCCAGAGTACCAGTGAAGATTAGGGTTCCTGTAAGGCCCAGTCCGTCATCGTATGTCACTTTGGGGAATGTTGTGTAGCGGCAGGCTTACCTGGGAGCAGGGCCATCCCCTGGCTGAGGAACGAGACAATCTCAGATGCAGAGAATATCATATTCCTAGTGTTACTATTTTCCATTTATTCACCATTGAGGATACCACGTATAGGCAGTCCCGCAACCAGTTGGACGTCTTCACGGGATACAATTACAGGGCCAATTGGGGCGCTATGATCGAAGCCCTTGGAAAAACACCACTGTCCACCACTCAAAGCTGGCTCAAGTTGCCATTTTCTGTTCGAAATATCGTTGCCGGCCTGTAGTAAGTTAGGGATTGGAACCAACCAGTATCCGTTCATCTTCAGTATCTTACAGTAAACCCATAGACACATCCCATAGCCGCTTCTTTCGAGACTTGAAAAGCCTCCTTACCTATGACTATAACCTATAATTACTATGTGAGTATACTAGTATTGCTTTCTGAGAAGTTCGTAATTCTTCATACCAGTTCCGTTTCATAATCCAACTTTCCCTTCACCCAAGACAATTGGGAATGACCAGGTCGTCATATGGCCCGGTAAGTGCGTTACGGGTTTGTGACTGTAGAGAAGAGCATTGGGGTTTAGTGGAAGATACTAGGTCCTTAAGTACATTGTGAAGAACACGTACAATATAACTAGAATAGTTGGGATCGCCATTTTCGCCTCTTTTGCGTGGTCGGTATAGTTTAGCCCAACACATACTCTGCCTCGACAGTGTGTGATATCTAATGGGCACAATATCCTGAAAATGTTCATTCGTTGTCCAGTGAGACTTGATTCTTCCGAGAAAGTGGAAGCCAAAGAAAGGATCTCAGCTGCTTGAAGCTTCTCATCTGCAGCGCCATAGTAAATCTGAGAGTCCTCTGCCGCAACGAAACGAATCAGTCGTGAAATCGGCATCCTAGTCATAATTGAGATGTTCAGTTGTCCCAGATTGTGCAAGATAATTATACTCTGGATATCCTCCGCCGAAAATGTATACAGTTCGCGTCTAACCTATCCACGGAAAGATGCAGGGTTATGCCCTTGTAATGGCTCGGCTTCAACATTGAAAGCAAAACATGTTCGCACCACTTTGGTGTATTTCGGCAAAATGACCGATCTGCCCCCACTTACCAAGCGAGGCGGCGTGGCCGAAATCCCCTGATGGGCCTTGGACACACGGCGCATATGTCAAATCGGCAGTCGAGCGACTGTGGAATCATATGGATTGTCTTTGTCAACTGGAAGTGCTTTATAATCCAGTGAGATAACCTGGTAGTGAAATTCAATACAAAAGCTTCTCTTCGCACAATGAATTATCTCCAATCCCCCAAAATTATTCCGTTGATCATGCATTCAGACCACCGCGTGTATTTGCCGCTATTGATGGCACGTCTGCTCTTGCAGGTTTTCGCAGTTTGGTGTATTCAAGATTACTACGTATACTGGCCCATGAGTAACCGCCGTTTGATCTAGCAGCATTTCCTCCGTCCAGCTCGTACGCCAATGCGCTCGCTCACCATCCCCATCCCCATCCCACCCTCCGCTCAACCAACACCACCAGCTCAACCAACACCACCAGCTCAACCAACACCACCAGCTCAACCAACACCATCAGCTCAACCAACTCGTCATCACTCTCTGCCACGTCCAGGTCCAAGCGGGCAACGAGTCCAGCCAAGACCTACACCGACCTGTAGCTCCTCAACAAGCCGGTGAAATATGCCGTCATGGATGTGCAGCAGGGCCATGTGCCAGAGGACATATGCTTGCTCACCGAGGATCTCCAGGCGCTGTGCGAGAATGAGGGTATATTACTGTCAACCATGCAGGACCGCATTTCTGGCGCGAAGAAGCGCTCCCACTGGGCGTACGGGACCAGTCGTGACGCCTCCGACCTCCTAATTGAACTGGATGTGATCAAGCGGGTGCACGCCGCCGCTGTTTCCCTCTCCACGACTGGCGATCACGAGCGGCAGTGGTATTGCTCAGTGCAGTGGCCGCTGTTGGACATGGCTTTCCGTCATCAGCCTCACAT
Source organism: Acrocalymma vagum (assembly GCA_028476805.1). Classification (NCBI taxonomy): domain Eukaryota; kingdom Fungi; phylum Ascomycota; class Dothideomycetes; order Pleosporales; family Acrocalymmaceae; genus Acrocalymma; species Acrocalymma vagum. Next base: position 12,550 of record JAQGEP010000509.1, read on the forward strand.
TGAGCCCAAGCAGATGCGCGTACTCTTTAATTTTGACTCTTGACTCTTGACTCTTGACTCTTGACTCTAACCTTTATTAATTAGATCACACGCCCTCCCTATCAAAGACTGTCTCCCCCAAACCGGCGCCCGCTACTCCGAATCCCGCCTTGTCGACTTCGCCATTAACCTCGTCCCGCAATCCATCTCCAGCGACTCTATTTCAGACTGGCTGAGGAGTCAGCCTAGCCACCTTCGCACAGTTAACCAATCGCTCTACGCCCCGCTGTGCCGGCATCCCACCATAACATCTATCGAGGTTAAGGTTACTGGCACTAAGAAAGAAGCCCGCGTGCAAATCGGCATTTGGCTAAGTGCCTGGCATGAGCGAGTCGCCCGGCTTGATACACATGACGGTTCCCGTATTATCACCTTACCAGTAATCATTGTGCTCAATCACCACTGACATTTCTATTTTACCATTGATAAAGCCTCTCACATTGTACGTACATGGTTCATCATCTGATGATATGCGTGTCAGTAATTCCCAAAACTAACGTACTTGCCAGGAAATTCTGCAGTATCCTGAAAGTATAGGCGATACTTTGTCGCTTATCAAGGTGTACCAGATACTGGCCGTGCTGCGGCGGTTGGGCGACTGGGGATTGGAGATATTTGAGCCTTGGTTTAAGACCACGTTTCTTAACCTTACATGATTATAACTCTTAGGTATTAAATACGAATAACCTCACACTACTTATTCTCGCGGAATGTTTTGGACGTGTCGTGTTGCATTTCGGGAATAGTGTTCTACTTGATGCACGAATACCCCCCCAAAGATGATACGTTGATTACTGCAGTGGGCATAATCAAGCAGATAGAAAGGGGAAACGCCACCAAGCCAGGAGAGCCCGACACGCTAGCTACCCAATGTGCACTGTACTTTTGCGCGTACGCATACACATCGCGCGTCGTGGGAGGCGTCTTAGAAGAGGAGGCTATTCGTTTGAAATTCGATAGAGTGATAAGCGCAAATGCGGAGCGCATCAATCCCAAAGTCTTCACCAATTACAAGTCATAGAGCAATCGTTCCATATGCGCTCCAAACTATATAGTATTCAATACAACGCATCTCGCAGGACGAGGCTGATTGCGCAAGACTACCCGGAAATGCCGCGCTTCGACTCAATATCTCGCAGGCATCACTGTACGCAGCTAGCTCTCCTGTAGAAAGACAACTTTTCGGGACAATCTGGAATATCCAATGCCCACTATATCTACTAGCCTTCTTAGCCTTAGACAAGGCCCAGAATGAAGACCTCACGCTCATTTTCAAAAACATAGCCCATCGGCTCACAACCTGGATACGGGACAGCTCAAGCACGAGACAAAATTGGTAGCCAACTCCAATGGGCCATTCACACTCAGGAGAAATAGGAATACCTAATACTAATACTCTTCACGACGTTTCTTGGTCATCGCCATCATTGAGGCCAAAAAGATTAGACTACCAGGCTAGAGAAAGGACACATTGCCAACGCTAGCCCATACGTTGGATCAACAGACCAGAAGGCAGTTACGGTTCGGCAAGTGCAGAAGGTGATATGAAGAAGGTGGCCGAGGAGGAGATTATTATTACTCTCGAGGATCATGGGGATGGGCTTGAGCTTACAGCGCAGCCATTTCAGCAAGCAGAGACCAAGAAGGTGGCGTAGACGAGATAAGCAGAGACAAGCGACATAGCAAGGGGCACACTCACACACTACTGGACAGATATTTTGTCTTTCCAATTGGCAAGCAGGGCATCTATAGACAGTTGTATGGGTTTGACTGCAGGAGGCTGTGCACGCTATCAACCAAATCGCAGTCCTTCTGCCCGACTCACAAAGGCAGAAACAACTTTACTGGATAACCCTACCCGAGATCTCCACTAGTGTGGCGTTACCTTCGTGGGATAGGCCACTTTATGCCGTTTACCTTGTGTGCCATGCAGGTCGTCTTCAGCTCCTGCACTGCCATGACAACAGCTTCGCCACATTTCCTTGCTTTTTACATTCTCCAAGATCCAAGGAAATACGGCTCTCTAGGAATATACAATATAATAACTACTGCCTAGCCAACAGTTCATCAATAATGTGGGGACTATGTCGAGTTTCCTAGCTGTCCCACAATTACGCCGTCCGCCCCTAGCTTATCGCCCCTATCGCGAGGATACGACCAACCATCTTCGACGTACCTTTCAAGACAGTGGAGGCAATGATGATTCCAATAATAGAGGGAAATATAGTGAAGAAGATTTCCCTCTGGAAGCAGTCACTCCACCACAAGCCCTTGAACCGAGTATTACATTGCAATTTAAGAGCGAGGTATTAGCCTTGGTTGTTCATTTTCATAACCTGCAAGCCGATTCGGAAGCCAAAGACGAGCGTTATAGAATCGTTCACCGCCGTCCTTCTATTCGACATCTCCTTAACGTAGGACCGAATCGATGCATGACAAACTTGACAACAAGAGCAGGCACAAGCATTACTTCCGTAAACCCTGCTCTGAGATGGATTCATTTACCGGCAAACAATATGTCCTGGGTTGAAGTGAGTAGTCATTCTGAGATTATGCCTTGTCGCACTGACGGAGATCGGGCAGAAACTCATGATGGGCATCTACTCTCCCGATCCACCACTACCTAGCGAAGCCATACACAAACAGCAGGCCGAAAGACTGCTTTGCCCCGAATTCTGGGACAACCGGCGTGTGGAGACCGCTGGCCCTGCCACGTTGCACATGCGGCCCTTGTATTCTCCTATCAATATCCCAGGTCAGGGTAAGTCGACTTTCCCTCGTCTAGGTCCCTGTTCGTTTCTCTGGTGATGGTTCTAAACTATGAATAGACTCTAGGCCAGCTAGGAATAAAGTTCTTTTCGTAAGTAGCGTTTTCTTTCTATTGGACTGAATACTGTTACTAATTGGACAGATGCCATACCTTCATTAGGATTAGGCCCACCAACTCGAACGCCAAAATAGATGCATTCAGATTGCTCAAGAGCGCAAGGCAGTTGCACGACCCTCTATTGATGTCTTATCGCAGTATTCCGGTCACTCTGCGGATGAGATCGGGAAGCTTGTGGATAAAGTAAAGGAAAGCCAGGCGGACGATGCTTCAACGGTGATGACGCGGCACGAGCTCGAAATTAAACGATACCGTAGAATGTATACTATCAACGAGCTGATCCTTATGGGCTATCTAAACGTCGCTTCGCCTATCCATCCTCGACGTACACTGGATCATTCACGCTACCCGACCCTTCGTGGTGATGATATCGACACTCGGGACAGGGACCAAGTAGTTTATAGGCATACGAAGAAACTTGGCCTTAAGCCTCAGTTAATGATGGTGGACCAGTTATGGATGTGGATTATCGACAACAGTGAGTGTGCACGATAGCTACGGTGCGATTGTCCTGGCTAAACATAACAACTGACGTGCAGTGATTAGAGACTGTTGTAACCGCTTTCCCTTCACGGTGGAGAGATTCACAAGAGCCGGCCTTTAATCGATCAGATGTTTTGGAGCGTATCATAATAGACTTGACATCGAACGCCACAAAGATAAAGACGACCTCCGAGCTGGCCCACTTGATTATTCGAAAATGCTCCAACACATTCTTTCCAACTCCGAGTGAGGTCGAGCCACATGGGTTCCTGGACTTTATGGGAATTTTCGAAATTGCTATTGGAGACGTGGTAGGAAGACTTGGCTTAGCATTCTCGTCTCATCGTTTGACTAACCATTTGGACAGAAAATGAAGGAAACGAGGGCATTCAATCGGTTGTGGGAGCATTCTAATAAAATGCAGGGCCTACAGAAAGAGGCCAGTTTTAGAAAGGGTGGAGGCCAGCGAGAGCCAGGTTTCGAAGGAAAAAGATACGCAGAGTTTGATGATCAAGAGCTGGAACGCAGGATCCAAGCTGAAGTCTCTGCGCTAACTAACATCACCGAGGAGACCAATTTGCTGAAGGAAATCAAAGACATTCTGGATGAGCTAAACAGCATGCTTCTCATCTTCAAACAGCAAGAGCTTATCGCACATTCTATGGGCGAGGAGGAAGACGTCGACTCTGATGAAGATATTGCGCAGGACCTCCCGTCACCAGAGGAGATGTCAAGTATCGGGAAGCGCTCCCGCGTGAAGCGCTCCCGCGTGAAGCGCTCCCACACCAAGCTTTTACAAACCATTCGGAATTTGAAGGTACCAACCGGCCATAAGGTCAGAACCAAAATGGGGGGGTTTATTTATAAAAAATGATTAAAAAATAGCCTAAAAGTAACGTACTACTAACCGCTTAGATCTAGACGTTATAGTAGTAGAGATATTATAGTTAAAAGGTAGGTTTAGTAGTATTTAGGTTCCTAATTTAGTAAGGTAAGTTCGCATAATATACTAACTAAATTAGGGTTTTTTTTTTAGAATATTATAAAGTAAGACTTAGTACGTTATTTTTTACGTAATATAGACTATTTAGTCTAGGAAAATACTCTAGCACTCTATAACTACTATAGAAGTAGACTAGTTAGTATATTATAGTACTTAGTAATAGATATAATAGTAGTAGTATATATAGAGAGACGCTAGCTAAATTAGAGGTTTTTTAGAATTCTATACTACGTCTTATATTAGAAGATAGGTAGCGCTAGTACTATAGAATATTATATTTATATAAGGTACTATTATTCTACTACTTAGATATAGTATCTATTATTATAGTAATAATAAAAATTTATAAAGTATTAAAAATAAATAGTATAATAAAGTAATATAATAGATAAAATAGCTTTACTACGCTAGCTAAGTTAAGGTTATTTTAGAATTTAAATACTAATATTTAGAAGACCTTTTACTACCTAACTTATATTATATCTAGTAGTAACCTTCTTAAAAGGTCTAGTAGATAACTAAAGAAATATTCTACTACTACTACTATTATAGAAGCTAAGAAAAAAAGTAATTAATAATAATATT